>LOJH01011340.1:29059-48702 GCA_001685095.1 Ellobius talpinus
AAAGCCACTTATGAGTGAGTACATATGATAATTGTCTTTCTGAGTCTGGGTTACTTCCCTCAATATGATGTTTTCTAGATCCATATTGATGCCATTCTATTGTCATCTGGAGTCTCACATGACAGCAACAGAACAGCTGGTACTGCTAGAGCCACGCTAAGAGCCCATGCTAAGAGCCCGAGCTAAGAGCCCATGCTGAGAGCTCATGCTAAAACAATTTCCCTTTATAACCCTCTAAGATACTATTGTGTCTATTACACAAAAGAGAAAACAGGCACAGGGATGCTAAGTCTCCTCCTGAGTTCATGGAGCTACAGAGAAGCTGGGATAGGGTTTCAGAGCCAGACCGTGGTGGAGTTAGTCAGACAGGAATCCATCCAAATTGGTTTCTCAAACACATAAGTCATCGAACTCTTAGTGAGGGCTTTAGATGTTTTGGGATTTGGAACATAGATCTGAGCTGATCTCTAGATCTGAAGGGACCAGGACACCCATCTAGCATCTGCTTTGTACATGTAAATAAGAGAGACTAAAAGGTGAAATTTTGATTCATTTCTAGGAGGTAATGCGACTGAATTCTGGGGGACTCTAGCTGTGAAGTTAGAGGCAACCAAATTGTTTCCCCCAGTTGTATGCTGTCCCCAGACCATAGAAGGATGACTGACCCTCTGTACTGAGAACGCAGGTCCTCTGGGCCCAGGTCTGGCTAATGTTGGTGACTGATGTACAGGCAGGGAGCAGCAGAGCTGATTGTTCTTTACCAGACCAGGGGCTGCTGGCTGCATTGCGTCCTGGAACAGTTCCAGAAGCAGGCTGGTTTCTGGATGAATCTGTCAGCAATCCCCTATTCCATTTGCTAGCCCCCAACTGGGATTCGTGGATTGAATGTCTAAAGATCTGCCACTACGTTGGCCTGAAGTTTCCAGTCCTCCAAACCCGATCTCTCCCCAAGGCTTACCCTGATGTTAACTCCAAGTCTGGTGGGCAGGGTGGATGATGATGTAAGACCCAAATGTCTGAAAATTGGAACTGAGCCCTCTTCAGAAAAGGCCATGGCAGAGCTAATGGCTGACACTGTTCAAGATCTGAGGGGCTGAGAGCCCGGCGAGGGGAAATTCACACACAAAGTACTGAGGCAATGTTGCTGTGGGCAACAGCAGCTTCTGGAAATAGGAGCCTCTGTCAGGCCTGGGGTGCATCCAAGAGTTCTAGCACCCCAGAAGCAGGTTCTAGGTCAGCCTGGCCTGCATAGAGAGTTACAGGCTATCTAAGAACACTTAGCAAGATTCTGTCTCAATCAAACAAACCTAACATCAGTGCCTCAGTTTCCCTAAGTGTAAAGGCAGGAGAACAAGTTTAGTTGCTTTGGAAAGTTTTAGAGGATCTTCCAAGGAAGGGAATACTATAGACTAGTCGTCCATGGGTGTCGGAAAAGGGTAGGACAAAACCGGAAATCGTTTTAAGCATGGTCCACTAAGTCCACTGTCAGGCGGTTGGAACTAAAAATCCTACCCACAGAACTTAGGCCACCAAATTGAGTCTTTCATACCTGTTTGGTCCACTTATATTTTCTGACCATCACACCAGAATCAGTCATAAGTTGTTTTGAATGAGAAGTGTCCCCATAGGCTTGAGAGTTTGGAGGCTCGCTCCTCAGCTGGTGACTGGGGAGGCTTTAGAACCTCTAAAAGGCAGAGGCTTGCTAGAGGAAGTGGTCACGAGGACCTGAGAGTCTATAGGCTGCTCCCCCACTCCGTCCCACCCCTTCCGCATGCACGCTTCCACTTCCCCTGCTCTGCTTCCTGTTTGTGGGTGGGACTGTGACCTCAGCTCCCTATCCTGGCAGACTTCCCTGCCCGAATGGACTCGCCATCTGGAAACTAAAGCCCAAATAAATGCTTCCTTTCATAAGTTGTTTCCATGGTGATGGTATTTCATCACAACCACAGACGAGTCGTAAGGGGACAAGTCCGCGGACTGCCGTGCATGGAGCAATGCAACACGGAACCCCAAAGAATGCAGCAGGTTCATTTGTAGGAGGCTAACAAGAGCAGGGACATCGCTTTCAAAACAATTTAAACACTGCCCTGTTAGATCACGCGGTTGTTATAGCTAATGAGCCCTGTATTTCATTAAGTTCACCGAGCCTTTGCCTTAACAGCACAGTAGCTCGGTGATACCCAGACTTTAGCTTTCGCAGCCTGGGAAAGTTGAATGCGAATAGCAGCGGTAAGTGAGCAGATGAACCAGGGATGTCGACCCCGGCCGGGCTGCGCCTCATGAGGAACTTCAAGAGGTTACAAGAGGACCCTCCGGCCTGAGTAAGCAAGGCTCTGTCAGAGAACAACATAATGGTTTGCAACGCGGTCATTTTGGGGCCCAAAGGGACCCCATTTGAGGATGGAACATTTAAACTTACAATTGAATTTACTGAAGAATATCCGAATAANCCACCTGCTGTTAGATTTGTCTCTACGATGTTCCATTCTAATGTCTACGCAGATGGTAGTATATGTCTGGATATACTTCAGAACTGTTGGAGTCCAACTTATGATGTGTCTTCCATTTTAACATCCATGCAGTCTCTATTGGATGAACCTAATCCCAATAGTCCAGCCCACAGCCAGGCTGCCCAGCTGTACCAGGAGAACAAGCGAGAGTATGAACAGCATGTTCCTTTCTGCAATAGTAGAACAAAGCTGGCGTGACTGTTAACTCAGGGTAGAACAAACGAAGAGGCTGGCCATAAGAAAAATGTTTATTGATGAATTCATCTACTTCCTATTCCTAATTCATTACATTTACTTTATTAAAAACAAAAAAAAACAAAACAAAAAACAACCCCAAATGGTTGTGAGTCATGACTTGGTGCCGGGAACCAAAGCCCAGTCCTCTGCAGGAACAGCCAGGTCTCTTAACTACTGAGCCATCTCTCCAGTCCCATTTTTCTCTAAGTATTAATGAAATCAAGTTTCCATATATGCTCCCCACTTTTCTGTTAAAACAATACACATGGACAATATGTACTTTAAAAGGAGCATAATTACAGGGTGAGAATGGGGGGAGTCTCCTTTAAGAAACTATAGACAGGAACCTGACTATATTTTCAGAGGAGGTCAATGAAAATCTCCTCAAACATAAAGCTGGGGCAAAAATTTGATCTTGGGAATTATTGCTAAAATCCAGGCTACCGTTGAGCTAATGAAAGAAAAATATTTTGGAGTTAAGTAGACACGTATCGACACAGGAAGACCACCAAGCTTGGGGTCAGGGAGATGGATCCAAGGGTAAAAAGCACTTGCTATGAAAGCCTGTCTGCCTAAATTTTATCCCCAGAATCCACATAAAACACCAGATGTGATGGCTCTCATCTGTAACCCCAGCGCTCCTATAGTGAGATGGGCTGGCAAGACGGGAGAAGGAGCCAGTGGTCTGCAAGCATCTAGCTGGTTCCAGGGTCAGAAACAAGAGAGGTCCTGTCTCTAAACAGGGTGGAAGGAAAGAACCAATTCCTCCGACGGCTGTCCCCATCCCCTACCCCACCAAACTCACCCATGAACTGGAGGTTCCATTCCCAGCTCACAGTGCTACTGGGAAGTGGTGACAAGCTTGGCAGGTGGGGCCTGAGGGAAGACTTTAGGTCTGTCTTTTAAGGGAATATTGGCATCATAAGTCTTTCCTCTCCTCTTCTCTCTCCCCCTCCATTGTCCTCCCTCTTTGTCTCCTGCTGCTCTCAGCCATTGCCAGGTAAGCAGCTCTGTTCTATTGCCTCCCCTCACGCCGGTCATGACATTTAGCTTCATCGCAGACCTGGAGGACTAGACCCTCCAAAACTGGCCCCGAGGAATCTTTCCTGCATCAAGCTGATTTCTCTGGTGTTTCGTTAGTGATGGGATCTTGCCTAGCACGCGCCCCATTCCTTCCAATTCTGGGTTAGAATCCAGGAGCTCCGCTCCCATGGGCTGCAGCCTTGCTTCATCACAGTCCTGCTCAGTCATGCTGACATTCTAATGGCGTGCATGCTGAGCCAACAGAACTTCACCCATAGCTGAGTGGATCTGCCCGGGAGGGGATTTCAGGCTGCAAAGGGCATTCATGAGGAGAGAAAGTCCACAAGACAGGAAAGGACACCACAGAGATTAACTATCGGTCCAAACGGGGTGCCAGGCATCCAGCTGGATTCCAGAAACAGTTGTCACCTCTGTGGTGCCAGTGTTTTTCACTTCCTAGCACACAAAACCAAGGCTAAAATCTCCTGAGGTCTGAAGACCAGTTTAGTTGGTTAGAAAGGTGCCTCACCCAGGATGCACCTAGGGAACTGAAAGTCCCCTGGCCAGGGTTTCCCAGGGGATTGCTATGTACCTAGAAACACTGTTTTCAGGAAACTCCCTTGAGCTTTGTAAGGTCCTCTGTGACTGGTAGAGGACACCGATGCTCACCCCTAGTGACAGAACTACGCAATGTCTGGAAACAATTAGAGGTATTTTTCCATCTTGGCCTGACAGCCTCAGACATAGGCCGTTGGTGGCCTGGGAGTGAGGAGACAGCCCGGTTTAGGACTCCTGTTAATTATTTAAAGGGTTAAAGTATTAGAACTAATTATGCCGGAATTGTGCTTGGAGTCCTGACGGGCAGGTGCTGAGAGACCTGGGGTCTCAGACAGGCTTACAAGTTGCCAGGAAGGGAAAGATTCTCAAAAATGCTTTGTCCCTGCTAATGATTTTCCAAGACACTTCAGGAAAGGCAGTGTGGCAATGTAAAGCTGTTCAGGAAGATGCCTGAGCCAACCGCGCAGGCCCTGGGGGCCTCTGAGCCCAGAATCACCTGCTTTAAGGTGTGCCATCTGCACCGTGCCCCCAATAGGATGAGGTGGGCGGATCCCCGACCGACTGGCTGTACTTGCTCCACCGCTTGTTTTGGTCAGGAAGCATGGATCTGCTGGAAACTGCATCCTGGTTATTGAAAGGAGGGCTTACGTAAGCTTCTTTATTTGTTTGATTGTTTTGAAAGACGGCTGGAGTGGAAAGAGGTCAGGGGAAGTTTTAGGAAAGCCTGGGAGACGGTGGGATGGCCAAGCAAGCAGAGATATGCAGAGCGCAGGCCAAACGACATTTGGCAGGTTTTGCGGCAATCCTTTTCAACTTTCTGTTAGCTGAAGTTGGAGACAAATGTCTCCAGCTTTCCCATCAAGGGGAAGGTCCAAATTGCCAAGTGTTGTGAAGGGAAACTGTGTCAACAGGGCATGCCTCTGCCGCTGCCAAATGGTGCTCACACCTGCGCAGGGGCCTGACACTTCGCAGCATGCTTTCAAAGCCCCCGGTTAGTGGGTCCTCCTGGCAGGGGAGGAAAGGAAGCAGCACCAGTTCAAAGGCAGGGAGGAGGCCCGCTGAGGCACAAGGGACTTTGCACGATAGCAATGTGTCACATCACACTAGAGGCTCTGTCCTCAGACCCTGCTGCCTCTCCAGTGTGTGTCTGCTGGGGTGGCAAAGAGCTAGGACCATTCAGCAAGATCATGGCAGGCAGAGACGAGGTCTCTAATGTCTGTGGCCACTGGTGAACAGGAACTCAGTTCTCTTTCTTCCTTCCCTTCCCTCCCCCTTTCTCCTCTCATAGTGTAAGGAGAGAAATCCTGCAAGTTGTCCTCTGACCTCCACACGTGTGCCATGGCAGGGGGTATACCTACAGACATATGCACACGGAGACAAAATAATAAGCTTTCTATAATATAAAATTCAACAGAAAATTTCTGCCACCAGGTTGGTCCATCACTAGGGAACAAGAAAGCATCTCATTCTCTACCGAGCATCAGCTAAGACTTTTTAAAGAATAAGCCTCTTCTTTTAAATATTAGGGTTTTTCCCCACAGATTTTCCCCTTATTCAGTAAGTAAAGTGTCAAAAAAAAACCCTAGAAATATTCATAGCCTGACTCTATGCAAAAGAAAACTGGTCAGACTGTCTTAATTTTAATCAGAAATGAACCTTAGAATTAATGATATGTCATTTGATTCTTTAATTGGGTGGGGGGGTGCTTGCATGTTAGTGCAAGCATCCTTGGAGTCCAGAGAATGACACTGGATTCTCTGAACTGGAATTCCACACGGTTGTGAGCTGTTAGACACGGGGGTTGAGAATTTATCTTTTAAACTGTAACATAAAATTTAACAGTTTGCCCAATTTCAGGTGTCAGGTTCAGTAGTGCCAAGCGCAGCCATGCTTCCTTTGCTGAAGGACCACATCTGGATATTCTGGGCAACGGGTGGTTAGACCATAGGTCTAGTCATTGTGCAGACATCCTGGTGGGCTTACACACACTCAAGTAGCTACATCACCACCAGGCTACTCAGGCCTCAGAGACCACAGCCACATATACAGCTTGATGTGGATGCAAATGCACCAGTGCAAGGCCTGCACCCTCTGACCCATCTCCAGAACCTTCCTGCTTACAAAACTGAAACTTTAAACCCATTGTCTAATTTTTCTATTAGTCATTTTCTATCTCTGTGTTAAAATACCCTTACCAAGGCAGCTTCTAGGCTGACAAGTTTATTGGGGGCTGGCTTACAGTTTCAGAGGGTGAGTCCATGACCATTGTCACAGGGAAGGAGCATGACAGCAGGCAGCTGTGGTGCTGGAGCAGTCCCTGAGAACTCACATCTTGAGACACAGCTACAAGGCAGAAAAAGTGACACACTGGAAATGATGTGAGACTTTTGAAACCTCAAAGGCCACCCCCAGTGACACCCTCCCAATACGACTATACCTCCTAATCCTTCCCAAACAGTTCCATCAACTGGGAGCCAAGCATTCAAATATATGAGCTCATGGGAACCATTCTCATTAAAACCACCACACTCTTTCAATAACAACCCTCTCCCAGCTACTGTTCTTACATACTGTCTACGAATTGGATTATTTCTACTTCATATAAATGGAGTCATGGAATATTTCCTCTAAGTCTGGGTGACATCACTTGTGGTTCATCTGTGTTAGAGCTTGTGACAATGAGTCTTTCTTTTTGAAGGCTGAGTAATATTTCATAAGTTATGCCAATCTGTTGTTTATCTGTGTGTTTTCAATGGAAATCGAGTTGTTGTCAATGTGGCTGTGTGCATATCTCTTTGATATATATGTATAGATTTATAAAGAGGTAGTTTCTTTGCTGTTCATAAAACAAAGCAAACAAAAAATAATCCTAAAAAGAAAACTCTTAATACAACTTATGGAAAGCTGAATTTCCTCTATAATACCCCAATGACTTTTTATCTTTGCTTCTCAGCAAGGATCTTGTGGTGGTCCATGGCTGACTCATTTTCTTCCCCTCCAAAAACTTTGAGTGTGAGGACTCTTTTGTACATACTCCCCCCATCCTATGACCTTCTTTTGCCTGCATGAGGAAGTCCTTACCTGGAGGGGACCACCACCTGCCTCACCTCATTGGTCACCATTATTACGTCATCCAGATCTATCAGGGCCCTCGTGCTGTGGTAACTGTCGCTTTGATCATTCGCCACACTTCGTTAGGCTTCATCACATGCAGGCCCCACTAATCGGAAACAGCGGCCTTCCCAAAGCAAGGCAACCTGGTGACCAGGGGCAATTACCACATTGTTTGGTTTATAAATTAGTCCCTTCTTGGCGTTCTGATCACCATCAAGAGGCTGGTAATTCAGAAATGGAAATAAGGGCTGCTTATGAGAAGGGAGGGCTATCCCTCCCGGCCTACCTGAGGTTCATGCACCCCTGGCTAAGGGTTCAAGGTGAAGACCCACCCTAGTAAGCCTGGAAACATGTGGTCAGTCACCTAGAGGTACACACTCCTTCTGAGAGAACACTTTGCTGGGATTCTTGTCCAGGGCATTCCACAAAGATTTCTGCCTGACTTTGGCTTCCACAGTGAGGAGCTCGAAGGGCTTCCTGTCAAAGACCAAGCCGAACTCACGGTGCACTCCAAGGGCTTGACAGACCAAGCTCACTTTTTCTGCATACTGGGGAGACTGAGACATTAGGGATAAGGTCACGGGCATGGATGCCTACCTCTTGGGTTTTCCCATAACGAAGTCAGAGCTCCTGCTTCCAGCTCACCTGCCTGTGACACCCAGACGAAAGCCTGAGAGCATCATTTGGGAAGAATTAGGGTCACTCAAAATCACCTTTTGGCATTTTCTGTTCTTTAACTCCAGTGGCCCCCAAACTTCAGGCATCCGCATGGGTTTTGCATGAACAATGTTTTTAGCCTGAATGAAGTATAGACAGGCAAGTTTCTCGCATTTTGAGCAAAAGTGTTTAAATAAAAGAGAGTTTTGATATTTCTTGAATTCCTTTCAGCAATGGAAGTTGGAAGACATCTTTTATGCACCTTCAAACATCAACTGTGCTACCCTCTATGGTGTCTCGGGGTGAGGCAGCCATTGCTGTGTCTTGGAGTGAGGCAGACATGGATTTGGCAGGTTACTGTGGTTCGTGAAAATGGGTTTACCTCTGTTTAGAGTTTATATGGCATAGGCATAGACAAACTTAAGTTGGAGGAATGACTGAGATGGTTCAGTGAGAAGTTATGGGAGTTGAGAATGGAGCCCTTGGGCAGAACCCTTCCCATCTCTCCTCAACTTGTCAAGCACGGGCATAGGCTTTCACCCTGAAGGGGTCCACTCCAGCTGGTGCCCGTTCTCCTCCCCACTCTGAATTCTGTCCACACTCCCCTGGAATAGCTATGGATCAACTTTCATGTTGTTGTGGCTGTACCAGTGACATCCTCTATTACAGAGTTTGGCTCAAAAGAAGCTTTCCTGGAGTCCTTCAAAGTATCAAAATGCAAACTGACTTTGCCACCTTAGACTAACACAGCGAAACTGTGGTCAACACAGATGAATCCCCTATTTACTTTTGATGTCCTCTTGGATGGAGAGATTTAAATACCAAGAGCCATTTCCTAGAAAGTACAGAGAGCACAGCCTGCCCCTCCACCCAGCTTATCTCTTCCTACTTAGAAGTTGGAGTTCAGAGGGACAGAGCCCAAGCAGGCCTTTTGACTTAAAGTAATAAGGAGATATGTTGCTTTTCAGTAGGGCAGAATATATCCTAATGTAGTAATTTAATTTGCCTCTATTTAGTCTAGTTTGATGGGGTAGACTTAGAATGGTGAGGGCAGGATTGACATTGTTTAATACTTAACAGATGGATGGAAAACAAAAAGTTTAGGAGGTAATAATGTCAGAGGGTTACAGCTGCTGCGGGTACGCACTTGAACGGGTTTTGTTGGAAGGCTCAGAATATGCTTATTAATTCATGCTTTCCCTTCTATGATAGTTCAGATTTACCAATTATTTCTAGGAAAAGTGTTCTTTCGGTTTAAAACTTGATTGGGGTGCCGTGTTTGACAAAAGAAGAAAACAAAAAAGGTCAGCTTGTTTCCTGTGAGATAGGCCTTTCTTGTGCAAGAAGACGCTTCTGTTGTGGTATGAGTTAGGACATGGTGTGCTAGCCCCTTAGCATGCTCACCCCAGAAGCTGCAGCTCTTACCTCTGTTCTCACACTTGAGTGCCACCAGACCGTCCTGTGAAGAATAAGCTCAATGTGTGCCTCAATTTGCCCTTCTAGAAGTTTCATCAGGCAAGAGCCACCCCTAAACTCTGGTAAAAGCAAATGTATGGTTCAAACTGGAGGAGTTACTCCATGGAAACGTTCCTAGTGGAAGCCTGTTACCACAGAGTCTGGTGACTGATGGGAGGCAGAATGACTCCAGGTGTTTAGCAAAGGTGGGGGCTCCACAGGAAGAGGACTTCCAAGAGTCTGAGGCAGTGGCTTCCTCAGGGATGTCTGGCCAACCCCTTAACCCATGGCGTCAGTCTCCCCACTTCCCAGTGGAGATCCAGTTGCTTAACTGTTTAGCAGGAGCCCTTTAGGAAGCCGTGAATTAATTCTTGCTTGGAAAGATGTTGAGGTCCTACGAACTGATGTGGTTTGATTGGGGAAGACTGCTTTATGAACATCTTCTGTGAAAGCCATTAAATAATTCTTTGGGTCAAAAGGACAATGCATTAGGATAAATAAGGAGGAAATAAGAGAAGCCATAGAGAAGAAAGTAGAACACTGGACAGGAACTCTACATGAGGTAAGATGGATTACTTCTAGGATTACGCAGGATTTCCAAAGGAAACCAATTTATGGGAATGGCAGTTGTGGGGGGATGGGAAGGCTTCTGAAGAGAATTTGGCTATACAATTCAAGTCCCAGGAATCTAAATAGAAAACTAACACATGTCTTTAAAGTGCAACCTAGTCTCATTCTATGCTGAAAGCAAGCCATGCCCAAATAATCAATTACTTTTCAATGTCAGCTGTCTATTTATTACAAAGTTGGGGTTTTTGCCATATAGCCCATGTTACATATATTTGGGCTATATGGCTATAATATATATATAAAACAACAATCAGTATTGTGATTCTCCTGTCTCAGCCTCCCATATACTGGTATTACAGGTGTGTGCCATCTCACCCAGCTCACCTTTGGTATTTGCAGGTAACACTAGTGTGTTTGAAACAAGGAGCCCCAGATGTCAGGGAGTTTATAAACTCAGGATGGAGACAGGATTAGACACACCTAGGGAAACTAAGGAAGTATTCATATCAGAAGTAAATGCTAAGATTCATGGGGATAAGTCAACTCTGCAAAGTAGGGTTCTTATTTTAAAAAGATAATTAATTAGTTCATTTTATGTGCATTGGTGTTTTGCCTGCATGTATGTTTGTGTGAGGGTGTTGGGCCCACTGAAGACGGAGTTATGGTCAGTTATGAGCTACCATGTGGGTGCAGGGAATTGAACCCAGGTCCTCTGGAAGAGCAGCCAGCACTCTTAACCTCTGAGTCATCTCTCCGAAACGTTGGGTTCTTAATCATTGAGCCCTTGGCGAGAGCAACCAAGAGCTTCACAAGGATTTTCTTTGTGCATCATTGTTTTTGGTGGAAAAGTTGCCACTTGAAGCCATTTCTGTTTCAAGGCAAGATCACTATTTACTTGTAGGACTTTGTACAGCTCCCTTTTAAATACTGGTTTTCTTCCTGGTCACCTTTCAGGTCCTGGTGTGTCAATGTGATCTGCCTCAAGCTTGGGCCATAAGAAGGATAAGAAAGGGACTGTGAAAATATGGGGGTCAGTAAGCAGCAAATAGGGGCTTGTGGAAAAACAAAGTGCTCCACTGCTTCCACCTCGAGGCACCCTCATGAAAGTCTAAACATTCATACTCAATTTTGTTCAGATCATGTCCATGAGCTGGAATTTAGGGCAGCAAAAAGTAATCGATGATCTAGCTGTGACTCTTCTTGAATTTTGACCATCTGTAAATATGAGCTCGTCCATTAGAAAAATTGTTAAACCCCCAACAGTCAAGTGCAGCTGAAGTCCCCAGATAATCTTAACCCAGGAGTCGGCTCACTGCCACTTCCAGGCCAGTTATGACTCACTCCCCTCCTCCCAATGATGGGGTGTGGTCGCGGTTATTCATTCACATTTTAAATTATCTGTGGCTCATAGAGCTTTGTAGTGACAGAGACTATGTGGCCAACCGAAGCTCAGAAGATTTACCCTCTGGCCCTTTGCAGAAAAGGGCTATTCAATCCCTGCCTCGAGCCAGCATGATCCCAGATAACCTCACTCTCCTCTCCTCCAAACCAAGGGTGTTAGTCACTTTTCTCACTGCGGGACAAAATACCTGACAGAAAGAAACTGAAGGAACAGTTAATTTTGGTTCACAATTCTGGTCCATCCTGGTGGGGAAGCCATGGTAACGGCTGGGTACATTGCATCTGTTAGTGTTGGGGCTGAGTTTTCCTTCTTCCTTTCAGTCAGTCCTCTAACTCAGCCCCATAATGATGCTGCACACATTTGAGAGATTTTTTGTTTTGGTTTGGATTTTGGCTTTGTTTCCCCCACACCTCAGTTAACTAACACAATCTAGGAACAACCTGGTAAACATGCCCAGAGATGGTTTCTATGGTAATTCAAAGCCCATCAAGTTAACGATGTTAACCACGACTGTACCCATTATCAACTTGATACCCAAACCTGTCACTTTGAATCCAGACTCTTCCTCCCCTTGTTTCCATGAGCTCACAGTCAGGTTTCATAAAAAATATATTCAGTCTAACACCCAAAGTTGCCATAGTCTTAAACAGTCCTGTCACTGTTCAGAAGTATAAGGGCAAAGTATCTTCTCAGTGTCATGTGATATCAACTGTGAGCCCCTGTAGCAAAAGAGTTGCATGCTTCTAACATATATGAGATAGAGTAAAACACCCGCATTTCATAAGGGAAGAATGTAGGCATAACAGAGAAAGACGGGGCTAAAGAAAGATCAAAGTCCAGTAGGGGCAAACACCAAAGCCTGTGCTCTATGTTGGGTATCCGGTGTTTGTGATGGAACAACCTGGGCTCCAGAGAGCTTGAGTGGCCAGTCCCACCCCTCCAGCTCTGCTGCCTGCAGTACATGCAGCCCCTCTCTTGGACCAGCTTTACTCCGTGCCTGCAGCTTCCCTTAGCTGATATCGTAGTTCTGGCATCTCCAGCATCCTAGGCTGGCTTTACAGTTCTGCACTCCCAGTTGTGTTCAGTATCCTCTTAGGGTCCCCTTGCAGAGACTCTGACAATGATACACATTGCCTGGACTCAGTGGCTCTCTAAAATCCTGACACACGAGCCCTGTGACTCTTCGAATCCTATGTCCTTTGTGCCTGCAGAGCCAGTACCATGCGACTAAAGCTGCCAAGTTCTGCTGCTCCTCAGGATAGAGCCTGGTCCTTTTGGACCACAGTAATATCCTCCTTCTCTCCAGATGCCAGCATTTCAGTCAGCAGTTGCTTTGAGGCAGGGAGCTCGCTGGGTAGCATTCTCAGCCGAGTCTGTCTTTTACTCAATGAGTTGGTCTTCATAAGAAGGACCGACTATTCCATGGGCAGGGGGAGTCCTCAGGAACACCTTTCCTGCTGCCCCAGCACAGCCTGCCGGATTCTCCTTAACAACTACAGGTGCATTTAAATTCCCTCAGATGCTTTTCCTCAGCAAGCGGCATGGTTACCGCGTTGGTTTGTCAGCCTCAGTGTAGACCTGAATGGGAGCAGTGGGCAGGAGCCATGTCACAGTCTCAATGCTCTCCTGCCTTCAAATTTCATCTTCCAAACAAATCACTTTTGAACTCAGGCTCAGGACACAGGAAAAATGAAACCAAATCCTTTGCCAGATTGAAACACAAACGACCTCTAGCCTAACTCCCAATAGAGTGCTGGTCCCGTTTGGAAACCTCATAGACTAGGTCTCCACTGTCCACATTTCCCTCAGCTTCCTGGCCTTCCAAACCCTAACCAGAATGGCCCATTAATCTCTAATTATACCAGCCTATGAGTTTTCCAGTGCAAAGTTCCAAACACTTTCTCATTCCTCCTACTAATCATTTCCGAAGGCTTACTAAGACTTTTCTTAATACAGTCTTAATACAGCAATGGCCCCTCTTCTCGGGACCTATTTTCTGTGTTAGTTACTGCAATCACTGCTTCCACAAAAACGCCCCACAGAAACACCTTGAGGAAAGAATGGTTTGTGTTGTATGGCAGTTTGAGCGTAAAGTCCAATGAGGAATCTGGGCACATTGCATTTACATTCAAGGAACAGAGAGAGAGGCGCGTGCTAGCCCTCAGCTCATTTTCCCCTTTTTATTTAGTTTGGGACTCAAGTTCACGGAATAGTCCACCCATATTTAGGTCAAGTTGTCTCATTTCAGCGAACATAACTTAGAAACCTTACAGGCAATGCCCACTGGTTTGTTTCCATGGTGACTCTAAATCCCACCAAGCTGACAATAAAGATTAGCCAGCACATGAAGTATACAGTGTGTCTGAGCGGATGGCGCCTTCACATGGTTTAAACTCCCTCTGGTTCCCTTCTCTCCCTCCTCTAAGACCTGTGTTCAGGCCTGACGCTCTCCCTCCCTCTCCCCACTTCTGCATTTCTACTTACTACATTCATGGCTTCCCCTTTCTCGTGCATCTTTATGAGACTCGGTATCTCTATGTGACCACCATACATACATTTTTATGAAGTTAAATCTGATCATGTATCCTCCCTACATTGAATCCTTCCATGGGGTTCATTTTCTCCTGGATGAAATAAAATTCTATCCAAGGCTTCAATTCCCTCTCCCCAACTCGCTTAGCTTCACTTTCTTCCATTCTCTTGCTTGCTCTCTGAAGCCAGTCTTCCTGAATGAGTCCTTCTCTTTCTCAGTCAGCTTCAGCATCACTCCCGTGCTGCTCCCTCATCCTTGATGTCTCCTGCCTTGCCCTGTCCCTGCACCGGAGTTACTGCTTTCCAACTCTGTGGTGTGTTTTGTAGAATTATTAGGGTATGCCTCTTACTCAGTATATTTAAATTCTCTCTTTCCTCATTTAAGTGGGAACTCCAGGAGGAAAGCCCATCTTTTATCTGTTCATGCATGTATAGTTAATCATAATGCTTCAGAAAAGCTTAGGTGGCTCAGTGACTGTCCAGTGAATTCCTCGGGCTGGCCAAAAGCAAACGTGTCTTTAATAAGCAAAGACTAATCCCAAGTTGAGATATAATATTTGTTGGAGAGCCATCAAATTTGGGCATAGATGGTATGCAGATTGTAATTGGTTAAATGATACATTAGCACAAGAGCAGAATTTTGTTCACAAAGAAGAATTTTGAAATGTAAATAGCATCATATTAGCCCACCCTCCATGCCTTTCAAGCCCGTCCCAAGCCCACATTGTACTTAGAGCAAAATTAAAGCTCTTTGAGCGGACCACCTGGAGCTGGATTATGCAATCCAGTTTGTTCCCGCTGATCCACTAATTTACAACCCTTAGGGCAGCCTGACCCTTCTTAGAAGTGTCACACCGTCTTCTGTGTTAGGGTCTTTTTTACTTGCTTTCCATTACTCAGACCATCCTTTCTCTTCCTCTGACCAAATGCCATTAATCCTGTCCGTCATCTCCAAAGGCTGTGTCCTCCTATGCACTTCTCTGATTCCGAATCCTTGGTTTATCACCCTCGAGCTTTCTTCTAAAGAGACTGCTGTATGAGTGTGCTTACAAGGTGGTTGCCCTATTGAGCATCTGCCCCTCTTCTGTTCGGATGGGAAGTCAACGGGGCAGAGATCGCATCTGCTTGACTCACTACCAGAGATGCTTGGCACATTCTGGGCGCTCAACAAGGATGAGTAAATAAGAGAGTGAGTGGATGCCAAAGAGGATGTCTGGATGTTTGTGACAGACAGTGCTGGGATCTGCTAGCAGTACCAAGGACAGGCTGGAGTGAGGGGTGGCCGAGGGCCACTCTGCTCAGTGCGATGAGGCAGGATGTGAAGGAAGAGGCAAAAGGCCCACCTTTGTCAGATATTTTTCTTTTCTATCTGAAAAACTTAAGAAGAAAACTTGTAAGAATGATAAAAACTTAAACAAGTTGAATTTCTTCAAACCTCTGCAAACAAATCACAACTTTCCCAAATGGTGATAGGTAATTATTTAAAAAATGGAAAAAATATTTTATTTAAAATAACAAAAATTAAAGTATCGACTAAATTAAGGAATATATGAAGGACCTTACTCCCCATAGCAGGAGCACCAACCTTCAGACTAACATCTTATGTAATGAGAAGCCTTTGTCTACTAAAGATGAGTTCTGTTCATCTACAAACACATAGCTCTTTTCAAAATGCTCACTGGGTTTTCTTTTTAAGAAAACTTAATGAATACTTCTAAAATCAACTGGCTGAGTATTTTTAACTAAAAAGAATTCTTACTATTGTGTGTGCATATGGTGAGGGCGGGCGGGGGGCTCAGTAAAGTGTGGAGTTCAGGACGACCCTGTGGGATCCATCTACTCCTCCCATCTTTCTGTAGATTACAGGGATTGAACTCCAGGCAGTAAGACTCACAGCAAAGGCTTTACCCACCTCCGAGCCACCTTCGAGTCCTAGGAGGAATATTTGAGAGTGACAAGAAAATGCAAAGACTAAGAATTAATAAGGAAAAAAACCCTCTTTCCATAAGTTAACAATTTAGAGCCACCATAATTGAATGAGAATGCTGTGTGGTACAAACACTGGGGGCTGGGGAAAGAGTGGATGAGAACCCAGAAAAGGATCCAAGTATTTACAAAAATTTTGATATGATAAATAAGTCATCCAAATGACTGAGGCAAGGCTGAATTATTTAATAAAATACTTTACATGATAAATGAGTTGAAATTGAAATTGCACCTTTACTTCACCAAAAAGCATTCTGACATTTTAAAAATATATTTTGTAAATCTAAATTAAACAGCAATTCACACAATTTGCTACTTCACCAAAAAATATTTTAAGAGGTCATTAAAATATGTATTATAAATCTAAAATAAACAGCAATTCATACAATTTGTATATCTGCATATGAACATAGATAGAAGTGAACTTTCCTCAATAGTAAATTCTTGAACCTAAAGTTTTAAACTTAGTGAAAATTTACAATGTGTATAAGTAAAATCATTAAGCTATTAAGAAAAAGTATTCATATGCTTTTTGGGTGAGACAGTAGGGTAGAGAGTTCAAGGTCAGCCTGGGATATGTAAAAAGATCCTGTCTAAACTCATATTGTCGAGGGTGTGGAATGAGAGGAACCCTCATCCAATCCTGGTGGGAGTGCAAACTTGTGCAGCCACTATGGGAATCAGTGTGACAGTTCCTCAGGAAGATGAGAATCAGTCTACCACAGGACACAGCTGTGCCACTCTTGCACATATACCCAAAGGACACTTCATCCTACCACAGACATTTGCCCAAGCATGTTCATTGATGCTTTATTTATAATAGCCAGAAATTGGAAACAACCTAGATATCCTTCAAAAGAAGAGTGGATAAAGAAGATGTGGTATATTTACACAATGGAGTATTACTTGGCCATTAAAAATTGAAATTATGAAATCCACAATAGGTAAATGGATGGAACAAGAAAAAAAAGGCATCCTGAGCGAAGTAACCTAGACCCAGAAAGACAAATATGGTATGTATTCAATTACATGTGGATATTAGTTGTTAAGTCAATGACAACCAAGCTACAATCTGTTGAGCCACAGATATTAGGTATAGAGTAAGGGACTAGGGGTGACAAACAGTTCTTGTTAGGAAAGGAAAATAGTTATAGATGGATGGAGGGGTCTAGATCAGGAGAATGAAGATGGGAAGGGGTATGGAAGAAGGAGGTGGGAGAGGGAGAACAGCTAAAATAAGGGCCATTTGAAGGGTAGTATGGAAATCTAACACAGTAGAAGCTTCCCAAAATAAATACATACATGAAGGTGATCTAAATGAAACTGCCAAATAATGTGAAACAGTCCCAATGGGCCATCTCTTGTCACCAAATGAAGCTTGCATCACTGGGATTGGGTTACCTCTAATTGAGTTGTTGGCCAAAGGGGTCCCGTGGGAATCCCAAACAACCCAGGCTGTGGCCCAGATTATAGACAACTCTCGATAAACTGATGGCAAACCCCTTTGCTAAAAACAACACAAAGCCTTCTTCATCCCTACATTTTAGAATTGTTGGTACAGGGTGATACTCTGCAGGCTACCAAAAGAGAAGCATAAATGTCAAGCCAGCGACAAACACTTTGATAATCAATACTGTCCTGCCTGAAGGACATGTTAGGGCAATGGTGGCACCAAACTTGTGAGAGTAACCACCCAACATCTTGTTTGACTAACGGCCCATTCTCTGAGATGAAATCACACCAGACACTGCTTGGGTGACCAAGAACCAGAAAGTAGATAGCTCAGGGGTCTTCGGCAAAATCAAATTTTACTGGTCAAAAAAATAAAAACAAAAAATAGTGGTAAAATGACTCCTGATGACATCCTGCTCTACACAAAGATCAATGCCTTGTTCAGCCGTCATCAGAGAAATCTCCTCCTGCAGCAGATGGAAGCAGATACAGAGAGCCACAGGCAGACATTATGCATAGTGAAAGAAAGACCTTGGAACTCTTAGCCCTAAAAGGGATGTCTCCATCAAATTCCTCCCCTCAGGGCTCTGGGAACCCCACAGAAGAGGAGGCAGAAAGAGAGTTAGAGCCAGAGGGGATGGAGGACATCAAGAGAACAAGGCCCCCAAACCATGAGCAAAGCTTATATGAACTCACAGAGACTGGGCAGCATGCATAGAGCCCGCATGGGTCTGTCCCAGGTCCTCTACATGTAGTGTTTATACAGGATTCCTCAGAGTGCGAGCAAGTAGGTCTCTGACTTTTATGCCTCCTTTTGGGCTCTTTTCCTTCCGTTTTTTTTGTCCAACTCTGTCCATTTCTGGACCTTGTCAATGCCAGAAATGCCAAAGGGAATGATTATATATATATATATTCAACTATAGGAATGCTTAACATTTCTTTACTAGAAAAATATAAAAAGTTACAAGTTAAATAAAAAATTTTAAGCATGTAATATTTATAACAGAAAAATTTTAATAAGCCTAATAGACAAAGAAGTTTTAAAATTGTTTTCAATAGAAAGCTATATAACATTCTGAAAGCTATATAACAAAGTCAGGCCGTCAACATATTACACACAGGAGGAGAAATGAGGATGTCTCTGAACACAAAAGAATGTTTAACTTTAATTATCATCAAGGACATGCAAAGTGTATCAGTATTGAAATGTATTTTTTCCCATACATCTGACAAAAGAAACAGCAAAAGACAAGCAATTGTACATTCTGCTGAGAGCGCCAAAAATCTCCCAAAACTTTTCCAGAGGGCGGTATATTAAAAATATCATTTTTGAGTCATAATTCTCATTTCTAGAAAAATTTCCTCCATAATTTGAAACTATACCCAGACTCTATAAACCCACACACTTATAACTTTCATTTATTTGTTAAATATTTATTTGGCACCTGTAAGCTTCCAGACACAGTAACTGAGGCTTGAGACAGAGGGATAAACAAAGCCACTATCTCTGTCTCCATCAAACTTGAATTCATAGTGAAGACAGAGAGTAAATAAGTGATCAAATCAACACAAAGTAATTAATAACCATTCAGTATGCCATAAGGAAACCCATCAGGGAAGCTCACTTTTAAGCTAAGGTAGGAAGGCTCTAAAGGAGATAGTTCCACCAAAAGTCAGGACAGAAGAAATGAAAGCCTTTAGGGAGGACTTCTTGCCTCCTTGGACGAACTGATAAAGAGTTCAGGAAAGCCAAGAAAAGGAGTTCAAGCAGCTTGGAAAGCAGGACTGGGGAGGGCATGTAGGGCTGGGAGAGGATAGGATGGGCCTGGAGAAGGAATAGTGGCTGCGGTCAGGCATTAGCCACTCCAGGTTTCACCAGTCACGGTAAGGAGTTCCAGTTTTGTTCTCTCTACAGTGCAAGGGTACTGAAGGATTGGTGTACATGGAGGCAAGGGACAGTTTAATTTTAATTTCACTTTATTTAATTGTGGCTTGGCCTGATGGTTTGTGCTTGAGAAAGCCCAGTACTTGGGAGACTGAGGCTGGGAGATGGGAGGTCAAAGTCAGCTTGGGCTAAATAAGAGACAACTCATGAAAGAAGGAAAGAAAGAAAGAAAGAGAGAGAGAGAGAGAGAGAGAGAGAGAGA
>LOJH01011341.1:0-26573 GCA_001685095.1 Ellobius talpinus
AAGGAGGAGAGGGAGAAGGAAGAGGAGGAGGAGAAGAAGGAGGAGGAGAAGGAAAAGGAGGAGGAGGAGGAAGAGGAGGAGAAGGAGGAGGAGAAGGAGAAGGAGGAGGAGGAAAAGGAGGAGGAAAAGAAGGAGGAGAAGGAGGAGAAGGAGGAGGAGGAAGAGAAGGAGGAGGAAGAGGAGGAGAAGAAAAGATGCAAGTCTAGAAGGGGAGGTTGTTGCTGCACAGACAGGCCTCAGGGTGTCTCAGCTGTAGGATTTTGCATCTCTTTTAGACCTTGTATTTTCCAGAGTGTCCTAATTCATGCCACAGCCTCCCCTATCACATTTAGCATGTTGACTCCTAAGAAGAAATGAGGTCTTCTGTTGGAGTCCAGCCCAGAGGCTACAGAGGTGGCTCAGCAGGTAAGAGCACTTGTTTTGCAAGAATGAGGGCCTGGGTCAGAATCTCTAGCCAAGGACGGTTGCATGTCAGACAGCAACAAGTGATGTGGAAGGCAGAGACAGCAGGAGGATCGCCATGGCTTACTGTTCACTAACCTAGCTTCAGGTTCTGTGACTGAGGGGAATAAACTATACCTGAAGCAGACCACCAGACATTAACCTTCGACCTCCAGGTATGTGTAGTTCCTACGCACCATCCCCACACATGTACATAAACCACACATACACCTGCAGGGTGTGGCCTCTCCAGCTACTGAGTTCTCCATCAGTAGAGAGATCCAAACATAAACTGAGCCCCTGACAACCTTCTAATTCTAAGATCTCAGCTAGACATGGTGATGCATGCCATTAGTCCCAGTACTTGGCAGGAGATCATGTCCCAAAGATTTCATGCATGTTGTAAATCTCTGATGTTCTCCCTCCTCTCCTGGGTGCTCTTCTGTATCCTTGCAGGTCCATTCCTCTCCTTGGCAAAACAAACACCTTGTCTTTAATGCTCCTAGTAGGCTGTTTGAGGTTCCCCTATGGCATTGGCCACCCTGCCAATCCCATTTCCTCCCCGTCTACAGAGCCTTGCAGACTAGGCTGCCTTCATGAATCTGGAGTGTAGGCATGTTTGTTTGGGCAATAATCATGTTACAATATACAAGTAGGCAGACCCCTCTGGTTTACTACAGCCCTCCCTACTCCCTACTACCTCACCTCTGGCATGTCACATACTGATACCATTTGCCTGCCTTCTGATGGGATTTAAGGTCTAAGGTTCAACAGTTGTTAGGATGGTCCCTTTTCTGGTTCAGTCTTTGTGTGATGGTTTATAGTATCCCAAATATCCTCCAGAGAAACAGCTCAATGGATGTTTGAAAAATAGTTGTGCCAACAGGTGATTACATGGGAACTGCCAGGCAGCCTAAAGATATGCAGGACACAAGGATTCCAGGTAAGGTGGCATTCCAAGCTCCCAGGACGACAGCTGTGGGTGCCTTAAGTTTTTACTCTGTCTATACAGCTGGTATGACCTGGCCCAACTTCTCAACAGGGAGGCCACAGGAAACAGGAAACAGATTCCAGTCCTATGGGCAACACGGAGCTCTGAGCCACCCAAAAGTCCCCCTTCCACAGCCATCTTAATGCCAACCATCATCCAGTGTGGCTGTCCATCCCCAGTCGTGGGAACACTAGGAACCAATCTCTCTCTTTCTTTCTGATTTCTCTCTACCTGATCCCTTCTCTGGCCCGGATATTTCTCAGCTGGCTAATCTTCAGTCAGCGCAGGGGGAGCGAGGTTTGCCAAGTGCACAACTAATAGCTTCATGAGCTGCAAGGTAGCCACGGTCATGGACAGTGACCAGGAGGGCGCAACTGCTGCTTTCTCCCAACAGGCAACATTCTTCTACGTTGGTTGGTTGTTTCGGTGCTGGGGGTGGGATCCAGGTTTCAGATAGTCTAGGCAAGTATACAAGCACACTCTGTCCCATCTAACGTTCTGTGTGTGCCTGTGTGTGCCATATGTCCATGTTCATGTGTGTGTGTGTATGTGACTGCAGACACACATGCATACATGGTGTGTGTTACATGGTGTGTGTGTAGGCCAGAGATTGACATCTTGTGATTTTCTCAATCCCTCCCTAACTCTCCACAGACAAAAATCAATTGATCACACTTCTTTTCTGCATGAGAATTGCACTAAAATGAAAAGCAGGAAGCCAGGAGTACTCAGCATGGCACTTCCTTCCCACCCTTGGCAAAATCTGAAGACTTCTTCCCATCCATCTTGGCATATCTGCCAAACACACAACCGCATCTTCCTCACAAGCTCCTTGAGTGATTGACAGTCATGATCATGACGGCCACAACTCCTGCAATGATTCAGATGTCAGCTGGACTGGCTGTCCCGGTGGTCGGGAGGGAAGCTACCTCACTTTCCCTGCACCCCAGACTCAGAAATTCTTCCCGGAGTCAGGGACTCCTTCCCCAATGTAGGGCACAGATCATGGCTAGGAGCTGGTCCCTTGGCAGCTCAGCTCCAGGCTAGATTTGTTCCCTTGTTTGTCTGGAGCTTTGGTTTTAATTTGTAATGTTTGCTTAATCTACTATTAGTTCGGCTGAATTTAATTTAACTCATTGTAGCAATTCATTTCTTTCAATCTTCTATTATTGGGTATCACTCTTAAGTTCTAAGTGATTTTTGCCTTCTCCAATCACCATGCAGGAGTCTGCTGGCCCTGTTATTCCTCTTTGTGAGTAGCACTGGCAATTAAAAACAGGAAGAAGAGAGGGCTGGGGAGTCGAGTGGGATCTGCAGCCTCAAGTTTTTCCATTAGCATCTATTTTTAAATGAAATCAAACAAAGCTTCTCCCTCCCCTGCCCACGCTGCAGCCAATTGCCAGATGCCATTACCGGGCAGCCAGACCTTCTAGCTACAAACTCAAAACCAAGCACACGGCAATTATTTTTAAAAACTAAGCCAAAACAAAAAACCAAAGCATCAGTATCTCTAGCTTGGGCAAAGCCATGCATATCATATGGGTGCTCGTAGCCATTCCTGCATCAGAAGTTACCATGAATGCAAGAAAAAGAGGCTCGCAGTTGATAAAGATGCCCCCCTTTAGATGTGTTCAACAGCAAGCCTTTTATTGTGGAAAGTTTATAGCATGTCAATTCACCTTGCTCCCAACCCTTGAAAGGGAGGGAAGTTTGGTTTGTTTGTTTTAATTACTACATTTAAAAGTAGGATGACTCATTTTAGGGGCCATCTCTGTATGATAATGAGAGGATGAGTAGCAGGCAGCAAAGGGGATATGGCTACAGACCTGAGGAAAACATAGAGACAGGGAAGTGTGCAGAACGCAAGTCACAGGTGTGAGAGCGAATGAGAGACAGAGTCACTGTATCAGATCCCACCATTACGGCTCATATTATCCCATCCCAGTTAGGTCCTTACTTAGGTCATGACATCAGCTACCACGCTGGGTCTTTCAAAGCTCCCACTTCTAAACAGGACAAGCAGGCCCTCCTTCAGACATAAGTGAAACAATAGACTTTTTACTAGGGACGAGGGGGACATAGGTAGCCAAATCCACCAACTGCACCCCCAGCAAACCTGAACTCAGGCACATAAGGCTGCAGCAAGAAACCCCTGGCAAAGGCCTTCAAACACCCAAGCCACATAGCAATCCTTTCATCTGGATCTCTCTATCCACCCTCCACACTGGGTCAGTACTGGGAACCGCAAGAATATAGAAGCAGCCCCAGCTCAGTTAATGCTTATCCATGTTCTAGTTGGCAGGGAAAACAACCTCACAAAAGACAGCACCTTGTCTTCTGACACAAGACTGAGGGTCTTGGGGAAGCTACTGCTTTTAAATTAACTGAAGTGGATAACTGTTGCCTTTCCTGGCTCAGCATCTGTGTCTTAATCTACAAAACAGAGGACAAGTTGGAAGGTAAAGACTGAAACCCATGCCTAAACAATCACACACACATATACATATAAAGCCCATATGTATGTGTACACATATACATACACATGTATGACATGGTAACATGCCTGAGAGAGGATTATCTCTCTTGGTTTTGTTTTCCTACACTGACATACCTGGCTGACACTCACTTGTACAGGAGATATTTACAATATAATTATAGGCATGATCGAGACAGAAAACATTCATCAACATTGTCTCTAACATAACCTTATCTATCTTTCCAAAGCAAGGCAACAATAAAGGGTCAAATTACCATATGCATTGTCTTAGCTGCCCTTCCTATTGCTGTGATAAAACATTCTGACTGAAAGCATCTTAGGGGAGGAAAGGGTATTCTCGTTTAGTATTCCAGGTGACAGTCCATCACTGAGTATGTGAGGGCAGGAACTAAAGCAGGGAAGGAACTTGGAGGCAGGGATTGGAACGGAAGCTATGAAGGAGGGCTGCTTACTGGCTTGTTCAGCCTGGTTTCTTACACATCTTAGGACCAGCTGCCCAGGGGTGGCACCACCCCGGTAGGCTGAGCCCACACATATCAACCATTAGTCAAAGAAGTACCCTATAGACATGCTTACGGGCAATTGGGGTAGAAACGTTTCCTCAATTGCAGTTCCCTCTCTCCAGATAGCTCTAGCTTGTGCACAACTGACGCGAATAGCTTATGCCCAACCAGGGCACAAGTCCATCAGAAGGTCGCCTTGGATCTAAGTCAAGGAGCAGCAAACTAGACCCATGAGCCAAGTTGACTGCCCGTCTCTGTTAATACGTGTTATTGGAACACAGCCATGTGTTTACGTCTGTATGTGACAGCTGTGTTCACTCTACAAAGCTGAAATGGGACAAGTGACAGTGCGGGCTACATGCACTGAAAACCTTTACTCCCAGGCCTTGTGCATTCAAGGTGTGCTCACTCCTAACCCAAATGGACTTCACAGGGAGGGGGGAGAATCATGAGGACTGGATGATGGAAGGAGGGAGGAGGGGAGAAACAAAGGGAGAGGAAGAAGGTGATAGAAGAAAGGGGGAGGAAAAGAGGGAAGGAAGAAGAAAGGAGAAGAGAAGAGGAAGGGGAGGGGAGGAAGAGAAGAATGAGGAAAAGGGGGGAAAAGCAAGAGCAACAGGAAGGGAAACCACTGCTGAGTCCGGGGCAGTGGCTATGGACTTAGCAGGCAGGTGAACTCTACAGATTGGAAGAAGCATGTGCCCAGTGGGGTCAGGGTGGGCACCAGCAAACCTGAATGGATGGTTTGGAGTAGAAAAGATAAAGTGGATATAGACTGGACACGTTGCATGGAACACTGAATATCCAGAGCTGGAAGACTGGACTCGATTCTGCAGCCGGGAAGCCATGGTTGAAGCTCTTTGAGAAGGCGTCTGACAGAGGCAGAGGAACGAGGAGGAGAAAGCCAAGCTGCTCTGGTGGTTTGGCAGAGATGTTATTTTTCATTCCCGGCAGGAGATACTGAAGGCCTTGGCGGCCCAGAACCTGTAGGACTTGATGTAAAGGTGACAGAAAATGAGACAATAGAGAGACTGATACCATGGTTTGTGGTCCCTGTGTTTGGAGATGAGGATGGAGGAGGCTTTTCAACCATCCAAGGCTCTTCCAGGAGTCTGAGCCCAGGTCACAGCATGGCCGATGGCTCTGCATGAAGCTCATGTATGTGCAGTAACAAGGAAAGGCCTGCATCAAAGTCTCCTGCTCTAAACCCAATCCAGGGCAATTTGGGGTGGGGAGGGAACCAGTGATTTCACTGACAGCCCCATTGAAGCAATACTTTGACTCACGCACCACATACTCCAGAAAGGGGGCAAGGCAGCCATGGCTGCATCTCAGCGGTATCCCCTCCTGACAGCCCATCCCCTGTCAGCACCAATCCTGCAAACCTCACCATACTCCTTCTGAAAGACTTCAAGTAAATAGGTGGCTAATATCCTCTTTCAACTTTCTCAATCTCTTACCTTTTCATGTGACAGACACCTGTTCATGGCCAGTCTTTAAAGAAAAAAAATCACAGTTCTGACAGGTAAATTTTGAAGCTCAAATCAATTCATCATTTTCTCACTCTGCCTGCAAAGGTATTCACATACCTTGGGAGCATCCATTTGCGCCCCCCCTCTTGCAAACAGGCCCCATCCGCATGACTCTTATATTGCACAGCACAGCCTGTCCCTCCCATCGGGAGGTAGATCCTGTTGCAAAGCATTGAACATGGCTCTGCAAACCTTTTGGTCAAATACTCATTAGTTCCACATTAGACTGTACACCCGGAGCAGAACGCCAAGTCCACCTCACTCTTCCTTGATGTACTTGAAGGGCCCTGTGAATTTACGACAGGATAATGCAGAGCCCAGCACCTATTTATGAGTTGATCATTTGTACCAAACCCCCCTCAAAGTGCCAAAGGTTACCGTTCAACCCGGGCCTGCACTAATGCCACAGGGAGGCCAACAAAGCCAAATGTATGAAAGTTAAAAGCATTAATAAAAGTGTGACTTATAAATTACTTCATCTTTGTCACCCTTTTTGAAATGGGGTGAGAGAGGCCAGGGTAAATTTATTTTTTAAGTGCTTTCTGAGACCCAAATGGGTCAGGCTTCAGATCCTTTAGTGTGTAAATCATTCTTTGCAGATCTGGGGGATGCGGTTGCATCGTAACATTAGCAAATAGTGATTTATTTTTATCATTTGCAACTGTTTGTGGTATAGGAGAGATCAGGCACAAACATACAAGCACAATATATACATATGTGTGTATATATATGAGAGAGAGAGAGAGAGAACCAGTCCTTATTTAGGGGCAATATAACTAACACTTCTGGTGGTTAGAGACCAAACAGAAAATAGTATGCAGATTTGAGTTTCCATGGGAGTTCATGGCTAGGCATTTTTCATCAGGTGAGCTGACATTAGCTCAGTGAGTTCCTGCCTTGTCCCCTAGTGGGTAGATCTCATGCCATGCAAGTTCATGTACAAATGTCCTATTCAAGGGATTCTCTTACCAACAGCCTGACACTAGGTACCGTCAATAGGTCTGCAAGGCTGGGCCTAAGGAATTGTTGGGGGTAGGGGTGCACCCCGCATATCAGCCACTATTTTTATGAAAGTATTAATAGGAACTGTCCATATCTGAGCAGCAGCTCCAGGAAGCTTCATTTGGGGTCCCTGCCACAGAGAAGTGAAGGACAGTTAACACACAAATGCCCCAAAGCGAAGGGAGACCCAGAGCTGCACTGTGGCCAACTGCTTCCGGCTCCACCGCCCTTCCCAAATTACACTCTCAATTTGTTTTCCCACTTTAACTGCTAGCAATTTGGGTCTTTATCTAACAGCCAGAGAAGAGCAGGGAAACTGGTTATTCAGCAAAGTTCAAGAGATGCTAAGATCTCGTTGAGATAAACAGCAGCAAATAACAAATGACTGAAGGAACCTGACTTGAGGCCTGACAGTGATTAACACATTCAAGCCGCACGGAGTAGACTCAATGAAATAATCATGAACTGTAAGTCTTGATTGTAAGGGATCTGCTCCCCATGCCCCAGCAAGTCACCCACATAACTATGTGCCCCCTATGTCTGCCAACAAGACAAATGGCATGCAAGGGGCTGTCATGTCATACTGCGGATTGCCAATGGCAGAGTGGTGGTAGCTAGGAGTTGTTTTCCATAGCATGGCTGAAAACAATCCCCCAGGGACAGCAGTAGGTGAGGCAGGATGCAGATTTCTCAGTCTCAGTGCCGCGAACACTTTGAGCTAGGGATGTCAGACAGGACCAGGTAGGGGGAAGGATTTGTTCACTGTAGGATACACAATAGCAGCCCCCACTTCCATCATCTAGATGCTAATTTAAACACCACTGCCTGCAGGTATGACAACCAAAGATTACTGTAGTCATGGCCAAGTGTCCCTGGAGGTAAAAGTCTCCCTTTGAGAATCACTGAGTTAGACAAAATAACTTTCTCTCTCTGTCTCTCTCTGTCTCTGTCTCTCTCCTTCATGTGTTTATGTGTGTGTGTGTGTGTGTGTGTGTGTGTTTGGTCTATATGTATGCAGGCAAATACACCTATGCATGTGCTTGGGAAGGCCAGAAGACAATGAGACTTTCTCTAACACTCTCTTCTTTGTTTCTTTGAGACATGGCCTCTCGCTGAACCTGAAAAAAAAAACTCCTTTTTTTTTCCAGCTAGGTAGGCTAGCCACCAAGCCCCAGCCATCTACCTGTCTCCACTCCCCACCCCATCCCATCCCCATCGCTGGTGTTATAGGCCTATGTGGCTAGACCAAGTTGTGCGGTTTCTCTTATTGTTGTTTTGTTTGGGTTTTTTTTTTTTTCGGTAGGGGAGTGTCCGGGTATTCTGACTCATGTTCTCACGCTTGCAAGAGCCATCCCCTGCCCCAGGCTTCCAGAACGCTAAGATTTTTTTTTCCCCAAGGACTTCATCCTATCAGAAAATCTTCCTGGGCCTCAAAATTTCAGACTTGGGTTCTCTGTATATAACCTTTGACTAATGTGTGCCCTAGTCCTGGAACCCCAGAGACTGAACAGACAGGTTGCACCTGCCAATCCTAACTTCTATAAATGGAAACAATGAGAAAAGACTTCTAAGAACAGGCATTGGCATGGGTTTCTTGTTTTCCTTGAACCCTTGTGGACCTGTGACTGCCCTGACCAGTGAAACAGAGCCGGAAGGACACAGCATCAGAACCAGTGGGACTCTTAGCCAGTGTCACAGCTTCTGGGAGTGCTCACTCACGAGAGAGAGACCCTCTTAGAGCTCAGCTGCTGCATTTTCTATATACATGGGAGGGATGAAAGACAAGGTTTCAACTTCTCAGCCAGTCCAGTCAAAGCCGGAGATTGCTTCAGCCCCAGCCAGCATCTGGTTATGCCCACTGAGCTTCCAGGCAAGAACTTCCCTTCTTAGCCTGCTGACTCCGGTATTGTTACACATAATTTTGAAACTCATACTGTTCAGCCAAGCTTGAGGGTGCTTTGCTAAACTGTGGCAACTAACTAAACCATGAGCCACACCGATATTTCTGATGCCAAAGAGATCCATGTTACACTACCGAAGGCACCACCAGCATGACCAGAGAGCAGCTTGGTCAAATGAACAAACAGATCTCAACGCCCTAGTCATTGGGGACTCCATATTTCCTATTGATTATCTCATTTAATCCTTGTACTCCACCGAGGGGCCAGCTACTCTTATGATCCTCCTTGGCTGATGATCGTCAAATGAACTTACCAGGCCAGAGACACAGTAAGAAGAAAAACTGGCTCAAATGTCAACAGTCTGCATCCAAAATCCAAGTTACACCACTTAACTCTGGGCAGTTTTGAGATGGGAGGGAAGAAGCAGAGCTAGTTCTCCCAAATGAAACACAGAGAATCCCACCAGAGACCTCCATCACGGGGCCACAAATCCCCAGATGGTGACCTCAGCATTGACCTTGCCTATGGCTAACATAAAGGCGACACCTGTTCCAGAGATGTGGCCAGCAGCATACTTGGCTGCTTTTGGTGCCAATTCTAAAGGAAGAGGGGAACAGAAAGATCTACAAGACCTTGGGGGAAATCTACCATCAGCCCTTCCAAGGCCTCTGCAACCCGGCTGTTTAATACCCAACTGAGAGGCCTTAGGCAAATCACAAACTCTTTGAGGCACAGAACCCTTAGCTATACCATGAGAATCCTGCCTAGCCATCACAGTGGGCACGACAAGCTGGGATGTTCAACCCCAGTATATCCCTACTTTTGTCAGGTAGGAGAGCTTGAAAATTGCACCCTACCTAGGCCCTGTGTCAGCCCTGAATGGTCAGAGGTTTGAGGAAACCAAGTTGTAAATCTTATATTTAGCCTCTGTCAAAATGACTGTGTGTATAGTCTTAGAACCATGGTGAGCATGAACACCCAGCCCTCCAACTGCATATGACAGACACAGAAGAGAGAGAATTCATAATGGCTGTACTAGTCATCAACATGACCACATCTGAACTCAACTAAAACCCAAGAAGCTAGGCACTCCTATGTGGGATTTTCCTGATTGGATCATTTGAGATGGGAATACCCGCTCCAAATCTTGGTCACATCTTCTTGTGGCAGCTCACATAAAAGGCCAGGGAAGAAAAATGGTTTGGTTTTGTTTTTGCCTGCTTGCCCTCATTCTCACTAACAAGTTCATCTATCCTGCTGCTGAGCCATTCTTTCACGATTATCAGAACCTACTTCTTCAGGATTCCAATGTAGACTGACAACCAGCTGACACAGCCAACCTCTTGGACCCAACAACCACGGGATTCCTGGCCTCTCTGATGACAGACAACTATTGCGGGCCTCGCTGGACCACAGCACGTGAGGCTCTTGAATACACTGGGTGTGCGTCCATTCCATCAACCCTTGTCCTCTAGGGCAGCCCAACTAACATGTCACATAGCAGGCGGTGGCAAGAGTGCTGAGCTCTACGGGAAATCAAAGGCACCCTTGTCTGAAGTAGACACGCAGGGTGACCTTTGCAAAGGCACAGCTTATGTCTTTCTGAGATCCCTGCCTATCTTAGATCCAAATGCATCTTAAAATGTGCACCGGGGAATTTCACAAGACCTCACCCCTAGGTGAGGAGCTTCAAGGCCATTAATGGTTGCTAAGAGAATGAGAATCTATCATCTCCAGGGATGAGCCCCCAATAGGTTATCTAATCCCAGGTGATCAGCCTTACACACATACACATACGAGCAATGCTAACTCAGCAGATTGTATTTATGTGTGTGTGTGTGTGTGTGTGTGTGTGTGTGTAACAATAAAGGCAGAAAGGTCCAAGTTAAGAGGGAGTAGGGAGCACAGGAGTGTTTGGAAAAAGGAAGTATGGGTGAAGATAATGTAACAATAGTATTCATGTGTGGAATTCTCAAATATTAATAAAATAAATGTTTAAGAAAAAGACTCCCATGCCTGACAGAGATGACTAGCAGTCCATTCCCTGGGGAGCGAGTGTTCCTCTCCCTCCTCTTCTACATTTGCCTTCCAGCATGACTCTGTGCCTGGGCCTTCACACATCTTCATTGGCGCTGAAATGTGGACACTGGCCCCAGTGCCAGCCCAGGTGAAACTTTTCTATCCTCTCTGTGTCCTTCAAGCACATGTCTCTCTCTCTCTCTCACTCCCTTTAAAGCAGTTTCGTTTGGGGATTTTTTTTTCTTTCTTTCTTTCTGCGGATGAGAACCCAGAATCGGGGCTCCAATTTCTACTCCCCCTATCACCCTAGGCTAGAGCTTTCTTCCCTAAAAGCCCGGAAACGCATGACAGTTCACTTACAGTAGGCTTCTGCCAGCCACCAAGTTCGACTTTCAAAGGCAAAGCCACTATTCATCTCAAATTCACCATGTTATGACTTTTGTAAGAGGCCCTAAAACACAATTAATAACACAATTGCATCTTAATGCAGAATTTTCCACTTGGAAGCTTTGCTCAGGTTGGCTGTCCTTGAAAAGATACCCTTTGCTAGCGTGTATATATATATATATATATATATATATATGAAACTAAATAAAGTTAGAATGCTTGACTCTTGGGTGTTCATGTCCAGCTGCATTCTGTTCTGCACAGATATTGAAGAACCCCCCCCAACAGACAGGAATCCCTGGCTGACAGGTGCCATAAAGTTTGTACCTGGAGGTTGTAGCTAAACTCAACTTAAAAAGGAGTCAAGTGTTTGGATTAAAGTGCATGAGTGTGGCAAGACACATGGCCATAGGATACTACAGCCGGGCATCACATCCCTTGTAGATACTGTGAGACGCAGTCAATCCTTCCTTTTTATTCCTTACTATGGTGAGAACACCTGTGCCAGCTCTTCAACAGAACATTGGGTCATTCATGAATGAATGAATGAATTTCAATTCCACACTGTTAGTTCATGCATTCACAGAGCACTCTCAATACATCAGGGTTTGGGCTCTATGCAAAGCCACCTTAAAGAGCTAGAACCCTAGTAAAAGGAACAAACAATAACCATAGAGTCATAATAGTAAACAGGAGATTTTATTTGAGCCAAAGGGTCTGAGACCCACATAGCTGAGCACCCATAAATGAGGCTTTACCAAATCTAGGTCATCAGAAAAAACCTCAGTAGGCTAAGGTCTTGCTTCATGTTAGGGCTTCATGACTTGAGACAAAGGGGAGGAAAGGCAGGCAACGAAACCGTAGAGGAGGTAGAAAGGCAAATTCCATGGAAAAGTGACACAGATGTGGTATAGTCCTGGGTTCACCGTCCTTAACGTGACATCAGTGACAGATGGGAGGGACACAGCTCTTCACAATAAGGCACTAAACAAGGACTCTAAACAATGTAGGCCAGGCTCTAGAACCCCCAAGAATAGTGTTGATTCCAAACAGTTTCTAGACAAGGGCATAATAAGCACAGGCTTCCAGAACAGATTCGACCCCTGCTTGTTACTCTAAAGTTATGCTGAGACAAGGCAGACTGGTTCCTTGCCTACCCTCTGGGGACTATGAAAGGGACATGTCTCTTTAAGATGTACAGGAGCGCAAACCTAAAACTTCACCATAGAGCTTTCTGCCCAGAAGCATGCTGCCGTCCCATAGAAAGAGGATGAGATGGGATTTGCAATTGATGGGCCATGAGGGAAAAGGAGCTAGCAGCAACCGCTGTCCCCAGACCCGGGAAAGCATGAGCATGTCATTTGGTGGCCACTTTGATTGAGTCATGGGAAGGAAAGGCTATGACAAGCCAGGGAGTTTTGACGGCACCATAGAAACCACATGATGTGAAAAGCACATTCATTCTTGCTTCCGGGAAGGTGATGGCACGTTCGCTTCTCCAAAAACCATTCCCTGGGAAAGAAGGCACAGAACTACAGTGCAAGAAATGAACAGAAAACACGGTGCTCTGACCAACTTAGAACACATAGGGCAAAACAAAGCTGAGCCTGAGAGACCTATCAACACCTCTCACTCTTTCTTATGCCCTGGAATTCTTCAGAAGAAAGAAAAACTTACATGGTGCTCTCTGTTTCATTTTATCATCTTTCCTTGTGGCTCGTCCTGCTGGAGATAAGGGAAGTGTACTTTAAACTGCGCATCTCCGAAGACTGAAAAGCCGCCCCTTTCTTCCTGATATCCTCCAGAAGAATGTCACAAAGGTGCTTCCTTTCCAAATAACTTCACAATTGTCGCTAGAGAAAAGGATGGGCTCTGGCAAGCTAGAAACCTGTTGGTACCTGGGAGTGAATCCTCACCCCCTAACCTTTCCAGCCCCTCTGATTCAAACTTGTGGGCTTTGTTCACATTCCTTCTCTCATTCCTGGGATTCCCTGGCTTGTTATTTAAAGCTTCTGGCATTTGCCTCTCCCATGTTCGACAAATTGTCAACATCAACAAATTACACTTGGCTCAAAAACTCTAAATTCAAAGTGTCGGTTTATAAGAAATCAATGCATGTTCTTAACTCCGTGAGCCAACTGTCTTACTGTGTTCTGAATTCAGTATGGCAAATTTCTCTTAAATATTGCAAAAGATGCCCTTTCCAGAATTGGAGCAATATGCAAATGAGGAGCAGCCTACAAGTTCAAAGTCTGAAAGCAACTGGGCACAGTCAAGACAGCCAATTTGATCTTCCTGCTCACAGGCCTCTCCCCTCTCCCCACCAAATCTCTAAGCACCAATGAAGGCTCAAGTAACCAGCTCAGAGTTTAACGTTACCTCAACAGTACAAAGTGTTGCGAACCAGGCCAGATAGCACAAGCCTGAAATCCCAGCCTCTGAGAAGGCTGAGGCAGGAGGATGACAGGTTCAAGAACTCCCTGGACTACAGACTGAGTTCAAAGCCAGCCTGGGCAATGAAGAGAAACCCTGTCTCAAAATAAAATGTTCATCCTGGCACTCAGGAGGCAGAGGCAGGCATATCTCTGAGTTCAAGGCCAGCCCCATCTACATAGTGAGTTCCAGAACAGCCAGGGCTACACAGAGAAATTCTGTCTCAGGAAAGAAAAACAAAACAAACAAAATAAAATCTTCAAAAAGGTCTGGTGATATACCTCTGTAGGGTGTCCTTGCCTGGCGTGTACAAGGCCCAGAGTTCGGGTCCCAGCATCACAGAAAGAGAAGAGGAAAAGAAAATGCATGTTACATACTCCTCCTTCCATTTGGACACATGCAAAAGACCCCAGGGAAATCCCACAAACGTTTCCAGAAGCAACCACACAATATCTACAGACACTCTAGAGTCTTCATGGCAGGCAGCTCCCACGATATTCACAGCCCTGGAGAAATGGGTTGTATTTTCCACTCTCCAGGCTAAAGGGATTTGAAAAGGGCAACAGAAAACTCACACCATTGACAGTGCGCCTCCCTGAAGGCAAAGCCCTATTTCGGCGTCTGGTACTGACATCCAGAAACAGCAGGCCATGTGTCCACTCCAAAGTCATCACACTTTGGCTGTGGGTCCCTGCAGATTCGGAGTGGCCCTGGGGGGCTCTGCTGAAAGGCGCTAAGTAAATGAGTGCTATCGTTTATTAGAGCATAAGAAACAGATGGGAATGAGTGAAGGGACAGCTGGAAGGAGGTGGTTTGGGAAGACAGAGTATGTGTGGCCCTGGGAGACTGTCTCCAGGGTGCCCATTAACATTCCCGGGTGCTGCTTCCTCAGCACCCTGCCTGGATGCTACAGCCCTTTGCAAATTCATCCCTCGACTTTCTTCCCTTCACACACTTAATCTAACACCTAATTATAAAATAATTGGCAATCCCACAAGTTTGTGCTGTAAAACTCTCCCACCAAGAATGATTATTTCTCAACTCATTGCTCCTTGCATCCATGGGGTGAGGAGGATAGACGAGGAAATGGGAAGAAGGCAGTTAGTTTTTGTTATAAAAGGGCCTTCCTTGGGGCACAGGGGCAGACATTTTGACATCTATTTGAGGCCAACCACCATAGGGAATAGGTTAGCTCTTGGAACATATGGAACTCTACTTGACAATGCATACACCCCTTAGTTAATAATGAACCTGACAAGCAAGGACCCTCCCCACCTGCCCTTCTCCTCACAATGCACAGAGCAACCCGAGACCCTCCCTTCCCACTTCCATCCAGTAGCATGGATGCCCCACTTCCAACAATGGACTGACTTACTCATCATCCTTGATGACCCTATGATGAGGTGTGTGTATGGTTAAAATCAGATGCATTGTGGGTAAGGACACGTACAGTAGAGGCTTCCATGATTGAAGCCTGTCAACCAAAACAGAGACCCACTTGTGCCTCTCCCCTCAGTAGCCAAACTCCTTCTCTTGAATCCCATAATAGAAAGCCCCAAACAATGCCAAGGCCTTGAGGGAGCTCTTGCTCAAGTGGCCCACTGCTCACTGCACTTTTCTCATCTGTGTCATTGCTGTGCTTCTGAATAAAATATCTTTGCTATTTTTCAACCTGTGCAAACCTTTATTTCCTGGAATAAGACAGGAAGAGGGTGAAAACACCTGGTCGGAACAGCCACCACCAGAAACCCATTTGTTTTCCTCTGGCAGAAGCTGGCCTTCAGCTGTCTCTAAGGTTTGTCTGCTCCTGATGGGTCCTTGAAACAGCTGGGCTTGTTCCCTGTATCTGTTTCTGTTGCCTAACTCACCCAGCCTCCCCCTAAGCCCTTACACAGTTCCAGTTTATTTGGAACTATTTGGGAAAAACAAGAGCAAAAAAAAAAAATAAAAAAAACAAAACAGGTCTATTTCCTCAAAATTCCTAACCTATGATGAGCTCAAGTCAATGACCTTTGGACCCTACGGCTGTCCATTGCTTAAGATTAAGCAGCTGTGAACAGAAGAGTCCTCCTTGTTTGCTTTGTATTACAGCGATCATGACCAAAAGCCACGTGGGGAAGGAAAGGTTTATTTGACTTACAATTGCTAGTCCCCATCCAGGAAGAAAGCTGAGGAAGGAACTCAAGCACGGCAGGAACCTGGAGGCAGGAACTAAAGCCAAGATTGTGGAGGGGGGCTGCTTACTCACTGCTCCTTGGTTCCACACTCAGGACCACCTGCCCAGTGGGACACATTAACAGGGCCCGCCCACATTTGCCATTAATCAAGAAAATCTTTCACAGACTTGCCTACAAGCCAGTCTAATGAAGACATTGTTTGGGTTGAGGTTCTCCTCACATGACTCTAGTATGTCAAGTTGTAGAAAAAAAAAAGAAAGAAAGGAAGAAGGAAGGAAGGAAGGAAGGAAGGAAGGAAGGAAGGAAGGAAGAAAGAAAGAAAGAAAGAAAGTAATCAGCACAGGGTTAAAATGAACAAAACACAACGCATTCAGGAAGCAGGGTTTTGTTGTTGTTGCTGCTGCTGCTGCTGGTAATATTGATATTTTATGAGACTGGGCATCACTATGTAGCCCAAGCTGGCTTCAAACTCCTCAGGCTCCTGCCTACATCTTCCCTGACCAAGTACTAGGATTGCAAGCATCCAGCACCAGAACCCCCCAAAAAAAGTCATCTCTTCATATTTAACTTCTGGCCTATAAGCTAATTTGAAACAGGGTGGGTCCTTCTTAAGCTTTTACCCAGTGTTGTTTTGGTTTTTGTTTTGTTTTTTTCCTTTGCTGTTTGCTCACGTGCCATCATTATACATGAATTTCTAGAAATTGGGCCATTTCTTTGAGGACGGTTGATAACCACTTTGTTCACAAATGCTGTCCATCCGAGGTCAGACTGTAAGGGTTAGAGACTCAGGGTGGTGGTTGCAGTAGGAAACGTGGTATTCAACCTGCGAGCTTTGCATGCCGTGAGCTAAGCAAATGTCTAAAACAGACTTCACACAGAAAAGACAATGGGCCGACTGCTCTAGCGTGACTCTCAGAAGTTCTCAAGGACACAGCAGCTCTATATGGCCTTGTAGTCATTCATTCTTTTCTTTATTCATTTTACATACCAACCATCTCCTCCTCCATCTCCTCCTCCCACACCCCCACCTCTCACCAACACACCCCCACTCACTCCTCAGAAAGGGTAAGGCCTCCCATGGGGAGTCAACAAGGCCTGGCACATTCAGTTGAGGCAGGACCAAGCTCCCCGCTCCCCCTCCCCCAGCCTGTATCAAGGCTGAGCAAGGCATCCCATCATATGGAAATGGCTTCAAAAAGCCAGCTCATGTACCAGAGATAGATCCTGGTCCCACTACTAGGGGTCCCACAAACAAAGGCTACCAAACTGATGCCCACATGCAGAGGGCTCCCCAGTTGTAGGTCTAGAGTCCATGAACTCCCACAAGTTCCAGTCTCTGTGAGTTTCCCTGTTATGATCTTCAAACCGTTGCTCATATAATCCCTGCTCCCTCTCTCTTCAACTGGATTACAGTAAGTAGGCCTGGTGCTTGGCTGTGGATCTCTGCATCTGGTTCTATCAGTTACTGGCTGAAGGTTCTGTGATGATAGTTAGGTATTCACCAATCTGATAACAGGGGAAGGCCAGTTCAGGCACTCTGCCTACTGTTGCTAGGAGTCTTAGCTGGGGTCATCCTTGTGGATTCCTGGGAATTTCCCTAGCATCAGGTTTCTCTCTAGCCCCTAACGACTTCCTCTATCGAGATATCTCTTTCATTGCTCTCCCGCTCTGTCCTTCTCCCAATCAGCTATCCCATTCCCTCATGTTGCCATCCCCCAACCCTTCCATTCTACTGCCCCCACCCCCCAGTTTACCCAGAAGATTTCATCTATTTCCCCTTACCAAGGCTCTTGTAGTCACTCATTCTAACATTTATTGAAAACAAGTAAGCAATTTTTTTTACAAGGGAGAGAAAAGAAACACAAAGTCTGGTTCCTCTTCCAAAGCAACTCAGGGCCTCTAGGAAATGAAATATAAACTTACACAGTGCCCCCCTCCTACCCACTGGATGCCCACAGCCCATCAAGAACCACATTGCAGGATGCACGTGGGATTTTAAATAGAAGACACACAGAAAGATAAAATCCTATAGATGCATAGACATGTTCCTAATTATTTCCCTCAGTCTCCAACAAGACAATGAAGATCGCATTTTTGCTCTAAAATGAAGGACAGAAATGACCCGGATGTGCCATGGGGTGCAGCCATGCCTTAAATAAAAGAGTGAATCTCTGGAGAAGTTCATCAGAAGTTTGTCAAGGTTGGCCTCTGTAGTTAAGGGGGCCCGCGTCAAGGTTGGCCTATATGGTTAAGGGGCCCTTGTCAAGGTTAGACCCTATAGTTAAGGGTGCCCTCATCAAGGTTAGAATCTACGGTTAAGGGGGCCCTCATCAGGTTAGACTATAGTTTAGGGACCTCTGAGACCACTTTAGAATGATTGGAGTGGCCCCCCTCGCCCCTCGTTGCCACAGTGCCATCGGCACTCACTATCTAGTACTCGTTGTAATCTCAGGACTGACTACATGCCTGCTCCTGCTCCTCCCTGAGCTCCTGAACAAAATGAGATAAAGCAACAGAAGGGCCAAATAGCCCCTTGGCTGGCAGACGATAAACTGGAGCACTCAGAGTGAACTGTCTGATGTGTGTGTCACGTGCAGGTGGACCTTGCCCTGAGGCATGAGGAGGAGGCAAGAGCTCCTGGATTGAAGCCCACTCCCAAGAAAAAGAAGCACAGGGCTAATCCAGTGCCTTGGTTATGGTCCCCAAGCTAACCAAGCATGGGGATGTGTATGCAGTAGGTGAGGGAAAGCCAGCAGTGACACCAGCAGGCTCCTCGGCTGACGGAAGAACGCATCAGCCATGAGGAAGGAGGGGTCCCCACAGTGAGTTCCGCCACATTCAGTGATGAAGCAAATCCCCCCAGCCTGGGTTCTGCAGACCACAGGTTCTGCAGACCACAGGTAGAGACTAAGAGGAGAGGACCAGCGGAGGAAGGCACCCTCAGAAATGACTGGAAATGTTTTCTGGTGCTAAAGACATAACCCAAATTGAGTCTCCACCCACCAACACCCAAACAAACCAAGAGACTATCTGTGCTGACTTAGACAGGGCAGACAAAGCCTTAAGTAAAGGTATCACAAGCAAGGTGCAGAGGGGGCAGTGAGCCAGAGGTCCCTTTATCTGGTAGGGGGCACCTAGAGGAGAGATAGAAAGAGTGAAGGCAGAACCCTCACTGGATTCAGGGCAGCTCCCCTTTCTAAGTCTGAAAAGGACTGATTCCCTCTGGGCCACCAAGAAAGCTCCACTTGCATTCCTGCAAGCCCTTGAAATGCTCCAGGCTGGGTTTGACCTCACTTCCTGGGTTACTGCTTTCTCTACATCCAGGCTAGGAGCAAAGTGGAACTGAAAAGGAACATGAAAGAAGACAAAGCGGACCCATGGAAATGAAAAGAAACACACTCCCCCTACCTGGGAAAGAAAACAGACATAGAATAGTATTGATCTCAAGGACATGAAAGGCTTCACTCGAAGATGAGAACCGAAGAAGGAGACCGAGCGAACGCACAATACGAGGAACTTTCCTTCAGGACAAGGAACTCTCTGGGGCGTCCCCAAAGCAGATGCTGGATGAGCATGTGCTGTGCCACTCCCATTCCACACTAAACCCATCTGCAGGACAGTACTCACTGGACAATTGCATGCTGTGTAGGCAGCAAGAACCTGGAGGCCATCACTTAACACAAGGTCCACAGCAGAAAACACGGGATGAATGGGTGTGAGCTCAATCAATTCAAAGTGAGATTCCTAAACACAAAATTGGGTCATTTGTCAGGTGGGTTGGGGGGACACTTAAATGGGGTGGAACCTTAAAGCAAGAGAGAGCCCGCAGTTTTCAAGTATGCCTGTAGCCATCAGAGGAGCTTGTGGCAGATGTTCAAGACACATTCCAGGCCAGGAGGAGGATCACATTGCTCCATCCGCTTTTTCTCTGATGTGGCCATGAGTCTTTGAGCCAATGAAATGTGAGAAGCACTGAATGGTCACATCAGTACGGAAACCTGAAACTTGTTTTGTGGTTCGCAAGTCTATTTTCCTGCCTCTGGGATTCTTAGAGCCAGTGTCAAGACAGAACTTCTGAAAGATCAGAATAAGGAGTGGACAGATATTCGTCATCCGTGAGGGACGGGTCACACGAGTAGGCACAACTTAGAACATGTTTGGCATCTTTGGAACAACTGTGAGCTCTAGCTTCACCTGCCTGATTTGATACCTCCTGTCATGGGTTAGCTGAGAAGTGCTCTCCTGCAAGGGTCATGTGTTAAACATTGGGTTGATAGACTGATTTATTGTTGTGGAATATTATTTTACAAATGTAAAAAGGCAAAGACATTTTACATTTGGTTTTGCCACAGACTATCACTTTAACTATGTAAATAACATTGGTTTGTGCTGCAGTTGTTAATTTTGTAAAGATGTGTTGCCTTTGTTTCACCTTACCTGCCTAAGGGACCTGATTGGTCTAATAAGAAGCTGAACAGCCAATAGCTAAGCAGAAGAGGGGTAGGCAGGACTGGTAGGCAGAGAGAATAAATGGGAGGAGAATCTAAGCTCAAGAGAGAAGAAGAAGGAGAAAACAAGGGAATAAGAGAGGAACAAACCTTGGGCCAGAAGCCAGGCAGCTGTTAGCCAGCCAGACACAAGAAGCAGTGAAAGTCAGATATACATAAGGAAAGAAAGGTAAAAAGCCCCGAAGCAAAACATAGATGAAGAGAAACAGGTTGTTAGAAGAGTTAGCAAGAAATGAGCCTAAGATAAAGCCAAGCATTCATAACTAATATTAAGTCCTTGTGTCATGATTTGGAAGCTGGTTGGTGACCCTAAAAAAAGAAAGCCTGTTGCAACTCATAAAGGATTTGACTTTGTCAATGGATTCATTAACGGAGTCACCACGCCAAGATATCAGGAGGTGATGAAAACCCAGCAACCAAGCTTGACTGGAGGAAGTAAGACACTGAAGGCATGCCCTTGCAGATGGTGACTCGACCCCAGTTATCGAGGGAGTTGACAGATGTTCCCAGGAATAGTTACTTCCTGTTCCATGGGAGAGAGGTGAGTCCAAACATCAGCTATAAGCAAAAGCCTTGTGTTCTTCACCAAGACCTTACAAGTCAACTTCAACCATGGGAGCAGTAGGTCAGGCATAGATGGAATTTCTTTGAAGTCATGGGGACACCAAGAAACGACCTACAGTGTTTCACTGGCCTACTAGTTCAGCTCAAGTCCTAGTTCCTAGGGAAATCCTGAAGCTCAGATAACTAGGCTAGAAGACTAGTCTGTCGTGGTTTCACTATAAAAACAGTCCCAAGAGTTCATGTCCTAAAGGCTTTGCCCCATCCAGCATCAGTCTTAAGAGGTGACTAGATCATGAGGGGGCTAATAGCCTTGTCGATTGATCTGTCCATTGCTGAGCATAACTGAACAGGATTTCAGGAGTAAGGCCTAATCAGAAGAGGCAGGTTGCTAGAACGGTGCCTTCAAATGATATGTCTCATGTCTACTCTCTCTCTCTGCTTCCTGGATTTCTCCCCCACTCTTTTGCCACAATGGCTCTATCTTGCCACAGTCTTAAAAGTAATGGCGCTCACACAACCACGGACTGACTGTGAGCCAAACAAGCCTTTGCCCTCTAAGGTGTTTTTATCAAGCATTCCCTCACAGTCATGGAAAATGACGGCTGAGAGATGACTAAGAAGCTCACTCGAACAGTCCTCCCAGGAAGAGGCAAGGTAGAACACACTGGACAGCTAGCTGCTTCCAAGGTCAGTGAGTAGCTCTAGCTTTCCATGCTGAGCAGGTCAGCTTCACAATTGTCAGGTTTATACAGACGGTGAGCTGAGAATACACTCTGGAGTTCTTTGGGTTACATTTTCAGAACCTTCCTAAGAGGCTTGGAGTACATACATAGCTGACAGACTGACAAGCAATCCTCACATGCCCTTGCCAAGGTAACTACAATAAATAAAAGAGCATGTGATGGAGGAGGGTCATCTTGGTGGAAATATCCAATGCAACCAATATAGACAATAGAAGGAAATAAAATAGGACAACTTTACTGGTCATCACTGGGAGTGTCTCAAGTCATCGTAATAAATGATGTACTTGTCTTAAAGGTACCTGCTGGTAATCCCTATATAAAACTACCCAGAACCTGGCACACAGTAGGTAATTCCTACATAAAACTACCCCAAACCTGGCACACAGTAAGTAATCCTTATATAAAACTACCCAGAACCTGGCACACAGCAGGTAATTCCCATATAAAACTAACCAGAATCCACCACACAGTTGAGAATCACTATATAAAACTACCCAGAATCTGACACACGGTAGGTAATCCCTATATAAAACTTCATGCTATACTAAGAGCTAGAAACGGCATTCATTAACCAAGATAAGAAGGAAAGCAAAAACAAGAAAAATGAAGAGTCACCTTTTCTCCAGTCCCCAAAGTCCCCACCACCACAGGCAAAAACGTCAGGGTGCATCGCTTCAATAGTTGACAGTTCCTCCTCAGCGCAAAGCTGTGTGGCTAGTTTGGGTTTCACAAATGCCCTGGATATCCAGCCCAACCTGATTTCACTTCAGCACACAATGAGATTTTCCCAGGACCAATCCCCAGGAATTGGCTGGCTTTTTCTTCAATCACAATAATTTCCTTTGATGGAGAACTGTCTTGTTTTTATCATCTGACAAAGGAGTACTTAACGTTCCCTGTGCTCCAGAGTGTTTGGCTCTAAAGCACATTCAAGGACAGAAGCATTCTGTGTCCTCAGCAAAAAAAAAAAACAGAAAACCGAGGCCAGCCGTGGTTCTTGACAATCCAGGTTGATTCCTGCACCTTCTGACCAGGACTAACAACCACCCACCATGGTAAAGCCAGGCAGACCAGAAGCTCTGCCTAATCCAAACCCTTCGAAGGGGTAAAGTGACATGATCTTCAGTCAACCTCCCAGGAAACATTCCCCTGGCAGCCATTCTGTTCTCCCAGCTGGAATAGAGGAGGCCAGATGAAGGGAAACTTCCTAAAAGAAAGAGAAAGCCTGCCCTTTGTACCCCAGGGAGACTACAGGACAGCAATTAGGGAGACACTCGTGCTCTGACCTCCATTGCCAGACTAGGGCCCTGAGAAGGGCAGGGAGACAATGAAACTCAGGTTCAGTGGGAAATGGGCGTGAAGAAAGAGTTTCCTCCTCATTAAACTCTCAAGAGCCACAAAGTGCTAAGCTGGGGTGGCCAGAACTCAACCTGGGGACAGGCGACCTAAGGCAGAAGGTCTCAGTTTCCCTTTCTACACTCTTCATTCCTTGTATGACAGCAGAAGCATCTATTGGCTGCTTGCTTAAGCCTGTAGAAGGAACCAGACACACTGATGGTCTAGAGGATAAGGGGAGGGAGGGTCTGTTCCAGCCTGAGGGCCACAGGACACAGGGAGGGGGGTGTCCTAGATTGGGAATCCAAGAACTAGAAAGAAAGACCTTAGAGTCCACGCTAGCAAAGACCTGGAGCAGCTGGGAGATCCGTGGCGTAGCCAAGATGAGAGAAAAGGGACCATGGTTTCACAGTGGTAAACTCAAGCCCCAGTGACAGCAGAGCCCCTGGAAAGCTTGCAGCTCCACAACCACACAAGGCCCCAAACGGATGACCCACTTTCTCCTCTGTCACCGTCACTGTGAGTCCAAATGCCTCCCATACACATACCCAGAAGCCTTCTTGCAAAAGAGCATAAGGGAGGGGAGGAAACTGAAAGATTAAACTAAGGAAAACGTTCCCGAAGAAACGAATCAACTAGAAACTGAATTGGAGCTTTTCAATCCAAATCAACTTCTCTTTCATTGATGAGCAGCAAGTAAGAGTTACTGGGGGAAAGAGCAGATCTATCGCGGACAATTTTAAAAGCTTATCTGTTTGTCTAAGCATGGTAGCCCATTCCTACAATGCCAGCATTTGGGAAACTAAGGCAAGGGACCATGAGTTCAAACCAGTTTGGGCTACACAATGAGACACTGTATCCAAAAAAAAAAGCTAGTAAAACCCTACATTTTCTTTGCACATCATTGTGTGCACAGCTGTGGAAATGACTCTAATATTATGCCAAAAGGAATATGTATATAGAAAACAAGGTTTACATGACATCTCTTAGTGGAATTGCCTGATGCTGATGCCCACACGGGAAAGTAGCTGAGGGTGAGCAGGTCCTGGGTGAGTACCAGGGTCTATAAGAGAAAGGGAACACTCTCCTAGTCCAGGTTCCAAGAATTTCAGAGATGGAGTGAAGGCGGGAAAAGTTGGGGGAGGGGTCTCCACTTACCACAGCCTGAGAATCGCTCATTCAAAATGCTTAGGACAAAAATGGCTTGAACTTTGGCAGTCTAGCATGCTTTGTGTATATTTGCATGTACACAGGGAAATAAGTTGGGGTTGATAGTCAAATCTAAGCATGACATTTATTTACATTCTATATGAATTACTATTACCTGTCACCTGTAAGTAAATATATTATTTTTAATAATTATGTACACAAAGCCAAGTTTCCTGGTATTGAATTTACATTTGAGGCATTATATGAGTGCTAGAAATGTTCAGATTTGGGGAGTACTCCATCTGCAGTAGGAAGAAGAAAGAATTGGTCTATTTTCCCCTTAATGTGAAGAGCTGGGGTGCAGCTGGGTTGGTGGATCACCCTCCAAACATGCACAAAGTCCTGGGGCCAGTCCCCAGTACCCCGTAAACTGTGTGCAGTGGTTACACTATAATCTCGGGACTCCAGAGTTAGGAGTTCAAGGTTATCCTTGGCTACAGATTCTGGGGCCAGTCTGGGTTCCATGAAACCCTGTCCCAAAACCAATAGAACAAAATCCCTGCCCTGCTTTAATTCCACACACCTAACGAATCTACATCATCCTTACGTGGAAGTTCAGGACTATATAACCATCTGATAGATACTCAGGTTAGCATCTTGGCACAATGTTCTCACAATGCAAAGTGAGCCTCTACCACCAAACCACTGCCTCTTTCCCACCCTAGCTCTGATGGCCCGAGAAAGGCATGACCCCTGCCAAAAGAGAACTAAGCCTTTTGTGGCATCTCTGCGTCTAACTCTCTGCCAGAAAAGCCCCCACTTTACATCGCAGGGATCCACTGATCTACCCTTGGGCGAGCCTTCAACTGCACACTATGTACAAAACAAAAGACACCCTGATGGAGTGCACGTTTCTCCCGTTCTCTTATTTGGATTTCCTTCTTTGTTTTTGCAGAATTTTTCTAGAAGAGGTGTCAATTTACTTTGTAAACATTGCGCTTAATTGTTGGTGAGATTGTAAAATAACTGGAACCGACTGCAGTCATTTTAGACAGGAACAAATAATTTGAATATGGCAGTTAGTGGGGCCCTGAGAACGAAGAATGGAGTTTTATTTAAGGAATGAGTCAATCACGCTGAGCGAAAGACAATGCCAGGGCTCCTTCTGTGTGCAGAGCTGAAAAGCCCAAAGTTTCTCTGTTTTTAAAGATGTGTGAAGATATTCGGTACAAAGAGCCCAGTTTTAAATGTCCATGAAAGAAACCAAGGAAAATTGCTGGGGTTCACAAAGAAACAAAGCCCTTGCCACCAGCAAGGAATCGAATCCCATGAAACCCAGTCTTCCAGGATGACAAGGTAGGGTTGTACAGCTATCCACAGAGCTGGGCAATCGACACAGAAGTTTAATGTGGGCTAACTTAATATACAGCCCATCAAACACATTTAGATGCCACAAACAAGGACCAGGAAATACTGAAAACACGGAACTACAGCTCAGGAAAAATGGTGTTCCTAGGGCTGGAAATGGCTCAGGGGCTAAGAGCATGGCTGTTCTTACAGAGGACCTGGCTTTAATTTCCAGCACCCACACAGCAGCTCACAACTGTCTGTAACTCCATTTCTAGGAGATTCAATGCCCTCTTCTGACCTTCAAGGATATTGCATACACATCATGTGGCACACAGACATATTCACAGATGAAACAGCCATACACATAAAATAATGTGGTTTTTAAAACAGCACGATTCAGACAACCCTTGTCTTTGAGCCCCTTCAATGACTGATGTGACATCACTATTACCCAGCAGTACCAGGTTCCAGCGGAGGGGAAGCCTACAGAGGTTTGGGACCTAAAACAGCAAGTCTGTGACGCCATAGCAGTCAAGAGTTATAGATGGAAGGAACTCACCTGTTTCGTGCCCAGAGGCAGGGGAGGAGCGTGCCGTGGCAAGGGTGGGGCAGAACTGCTTTGCTCCTGCCAGGGCTTGAGCTTAGCTGGAGACAAAGGAAGAAACATGACATTGCTAGTACGAAGAGAAATGGAAGGAACAATGAGAAAAGGAGGTGATGAAGAAAATGAAGGGTAATAATGTCTTCTCACACAACAGGAATTATTCTAAATATTATATACATGTTCATGTACACACATTGGTAATCTCTTAACAGCCCCATGAGTCATTCTAACCAATCTGATTTTATGAATGATGAGACTGAGACCTGGGATATGTAACCTGTTCAAAGCATGGTTGGATGATTATAGAGACCAACAAATCAATGAGAGATAGGACAGAAAGAAAGATGGGCGACAACAATGGCAGGTATTAGATTTTACATAGTGAAGATAGATGATGATAGATAGATAGATAGATAGATAGATAGATAGATAGATAG
>LOJH01011342.1:5628-17925 GCA_001685095.1 Ellobius talpinus
CTGCACTGGGACAGGTAAATACATAGGGAAAACATTGCGCTAAAACTGTGAATTGCTATTTGAGAAGAAGCAAGTTGTGAGCATCCCACACTTTTGGTCAAGGCAAACAGGATGCTAGTCAATAATTTGATTCCCATCAAGTGCTAGCTACATTCTAGAAAGCCTTGAGGAGATGGTTTCTCCGTGGGCAGCAACACAGTGCAGACATGAGGAAAATACCTTCAAATGCAAATACAGGGGCGTCTTATTTAAATACTGAACACTTTTTAAAAGACAAGAGACAGTTTAGGTACTGGCAATATAATTTGCATCTAAATAAATCAAGAGAAAGACAGTAAGACAGTTAAATATACGAATAGTATTTTAAAACAAATATATCAATAGTATTTTAAATATACCAGTAGTATTTTAAATCTTCTAAAATACAAGTGGCTCATCTCCTCATTGGGGTTTACTGTGCAAATTAATGTTTTTTTCACAGCTCACCACTGAAAACAAAAAGATATGGCCCAGATTTTTAAGTGTTTCACTGAAGTTTTAATTTAGTTAAATATGAAATGACTATTATAACATTTTACTAAAAACGGTCAAACTTTTATTTCCATGACTTGAATTTCAAGAAAAAATACAATTTGGCTTTGTTCTTTCTATTGTTATTTTCAAGTAATCACCCAATAAATTGAATGTTAGTAAATATTTCACTAATATTTGCTTAAAAATTAAGAACCTTTCACAAAGTTGCATGCCTAAATAAAATAGAAGGTACAGTATGATGTTTCATAATTTAAAAACCTAAGAGGTTGTCAACTGGATAATTTTATCAAGATTGATTTAATCTAAGCAATGGAGAAATGGAGAAGACTTTGTGATTGTTTTGGTATGATTAGGAGAAATTATTGTCATTTGACAAAAACAAACGATGCTTATTTACCTTGATATGGTTTTATTTTTTTCATTGAAAATAATTTTGAATAAGCTTAGATTTTTAGAGAATGCTGATTTTGCACCTATTTAAATGTGTTTCCACCTGGCTACAGCCTATACCATAATAATTTCATTTAGATTTCACATTTTCCATGGACCAGCAAAATTAGATAGTTAAAAATGAGTATGTACTTTACTAATATGGTTTATAAAAATGTCTGTAATTACAATTAATTTGAAATATGATTTAACTATAATACATGTAAGAATAGGAGGGTAATTTGTAATATTTTAAGAAGATAATTTGCAGTCTTTTCAAAATTGCTTTACTTTTCTCTTTGTAAATTATTTTGAAAGGAAATATCAAGAAATGAAGACAAAATGATGATTTATGGGCTACATTTTTTCATTTTAAAATTTGGCATTTAAATCTTTTGTCATACACTGTGCTCTATTTCATAAAACTGTAACAAAATATCAGTTTCTATGGTCCATAATAAATAACAAAATTTAGTAAAAGTAATTCAAGATTGTCTGGATCCACTCCATTAAAAAGAAGTCAACATTGTGAGTAATGACTTTAATTTACTAATTTATTCAATTTTTATTTGTTGGACTTACTGCTTTGCTTCACATTACTAGAGCAGACCACCCACCCATTGAGTACAATAAAATTTTAAGATTTTTCAAAGGAATAATTATATTAAAATTCTAAGTTAATATCCCAGGTAATAAATAAGGCAGGGAAAAGTTTGGCATCTTAATCTTGCTTATTCTCAGAAACCAATACTGTAGCAGAGGGAGAAGGCTGGGTAGAAATAAAAGAGTATTTTATGTTCCTCACTTGTTTGTGTCAATATTAGCCCATGTGTACTCTGCTTGATTCTATTTATTTTTGTCAGAAGGATTTCGTGGATGTCTACAAGATTTAGTTTAGTTTATTTGTTATTACTTTCCAAGGCTTTTTAAAGTTTTTTAAGATAAAGAACAAGAGGCTTTGTTTTTAAACAGGCAATAAACATTTAATGAAGGATGAATTTTCTTCCTTAAATTTAGAGAATTTTCACTACGTGTTGTTTTAAAATATATTTTAAAGTGTAAGATACATTTTCATATTTCGGTATATCTATTCTTGGTTTTCAGTTTAAATTTCTGAGCATATAAACATCAAATTTTCTACAAGAACGTATTTCATGTGTAAAGACATTTATTTTCCTTGTTTGTCAATATTTGCAAATTTCCAAAGCCAAAATAGCACAACAGATAAATAACTGGTGTCTTTTTGTTATTGTTGTTACATAAAATAATTTGACAAATTTAGCATTCAGATAAGAGGTTCATAAAATGCAAGGCTAATTATTCCAGAATATCTTACTAGTTTTCATATAAAGCAAACGCTCTCTGCTAAAGTTTAAAAACTATTGTCACCCCAAGACAGCTTTACTCATTTCCACATTGCATCTATAAGTTTCAATTTATGACTTCGGCTTCAGTTGCTCATAAAATAATTTTTCACTGAGGCAATTAGTATAATTAATTAATTATTCAATAATTGAAATGCAGGTTAACAAACTTCCATATATGAAAGTTTAAAAAAAAGTCCTTCATTGAAACTGTGAACTCTAAGCCTATAAAACTCTTCAAAGAACCCCAAGATATCAAGCAATCTTTTATTTGGCTAAACCTACCCCCCACCTTCACGCTCTTTCACACTCAAATAGTCAGTATGTTCGGCGCTTGGAAAAACGCTAGGAAAGCCTTAATGGATCACTGATTTTAACTAAAGAGGTAGGTGCGTATCCCTTATAAATGAATTCAAAACAATTTTTGTTTTAGCATTAATAGTTTTCATCAAATGAAAACAAGCTTCTTAGTGTAGGGGAGTAAAGTGCTGAATAGGGCACTTATTAGCATACCTTTTATTTAAAACTCAAGGACAAACATTCTAAAACAATATCTATTACATGGGACAATGGGGCAGGTTTTTTTCCACGTTCTAATATTCCAGCAGTGGACTTCCTTTGAGTCAAGGATAGCATAACCAAAGTACAAAGCGAAGGACACAGGAAAAACAGCAGGCATACATAAAAATCAATTTAAGAAAAACAATATTTAATCTTGTTCAAGCTGAAAGCGAGTGCAGTGAATGTGGTGTTCGCTTTCACTGTGCGTGAGAGCTCTGTTCCCTGCATAGGTGCCGCAGCCCCGAAAGTGAATTTATGATTAAGGAAAATGAGGTGTAGATTGGGAGCTGAGTCTGGCCAACATAAAGGCTAGACATTCCGAAGTTGGCTCTGCATTTGAGGTTCAGTTTTGATCAGTAGCAAGAAGAATGCTCCCCAACACAGAGGCTTTCTCCAGATTAGAAATAGACAAACCAGGTAGCACATCCCTTTGCTCTCCCTCTAAGTCTCTTTGGCAAGCCACACGTGCTATGAAGTTCAGGCTTTCTTCCCTGAATAATTCTAAATGGCAAACATTTCTGTTAAATAATTTTCCCTCTAGCCTTCAAAACTGTATGAAAATTTGGAAAATTACAATTGAATAAATTAGGTCTCTTGACAAAAACAGTGAGAAGGATAATTTCTAATTTTAGTTAAAGGAGGAACTTCAGAGGAATTAAATCAAAGATGCTAAAATATGTCTTTATTTTTATAGCAGTGTTCTTTGTTCCTGTTTTGAATAAGGCACACTAAAAGTCTTCAATTTTGGAAGCCCAGAGCCAATCATAAAGCAGGGCCATAGTCACTTACACAACATTAAATTTATATAATTATCTCTACAAGGATACAAATTTATCTTTTAGTATGTGAGTGTGAGAAACTGTCCAAAGAAAATCTTTGCAACAAGTGTCACTCATTTCTAGAAGGCATTTCCATATTAACTATGTAAACCTGATTTTGTTGTGTTTTGAAAAAATAATTTTTTTTCATTAAAAATCTTTAACAAACCTCCCTCTCTGTTTTAAATGAAAGTGTGTATTTCTAAAGCAGTATTGTTGACTACCCTGATTAAGACAATTCTTCACCTGCTTTTCTCGGCCTCTTTGTGTTCATGACCTTGTTACCTTTCCACACTTTGATTTGGAAGTTTTATTATCTTTTATCATTTTCACTCTTTATCGCTTTAATACATCATCCCGAGGAACTGTCAAGTCCAACCCAAGCACTGATCACATATCTAGGCAGACAGGTTTCTTTTCTAGCTTGTTCTGTGAAAACAGGTAAGGACATGAACAAGTGTATTCTGGCCCCACTAGGTCAGCAGCTTCTGCGTTTGACATCTGTCAGACAGAAACAGGGAAGAGATGCCCCTATCAATTACAGGAGATCACTGATAGCATTGGGGAGTTGGAGTGAGGACGGTGCCTTCCATTTTTTTTTTCTTTAAATGGATGCCATCTGTGTCTATTAAAAGGTACCAAGGGAAAAAAAGAGAAAAGAAAAAAGGACTCCTGTGTGGTTACAAGGAAGCAAGCAAGTAAACACCCCCAAACAAAACAAGCAATATCCCCCAAAACAGTATAAGTAAATTTTTAGAAGCATGTAGTTCACGTCATTAGTAGTTATGTACAGAAAGCTTTTTACTAACCTTTAAGGCCGTAGTTAGAAAGAAGCTCAATATACCATGCCATAGTAAAATCCACACAATCAAAGACACATTAAAGATCACCCTGTGCTGGTCATTAATTCAATATCAACAGTTGGAATATCAAAGGATATCTAGAGTCAAATAGAATTTATTTTTTATATTACTTTTCCAGAATCAAATTATATTCCCTAACCTTATTAGAGGAAGCAAGTGAGGCACAGGACAGTTTTCTTCAGGTGTAGAAGTAGTTTTTAAGGGAAATGACAAGCTTCTGCTAATGAAGATGGTAAATTGCATAGTCGGTCTTCCTCTTTAATTTACATGATTTCTCTTAAATAAAATCATTTACTCAGTGACAGCAAATGCAACCAGCAGATGTTTGACTATTTGCTGAGGCAAGACAGTATATTAACTGATGGAAGTATCAATTGCAGTTATTAAAATAGATGCTATTTAGGAGAACTGTGGGATTCAGAAATAATTATTCATATAATTAGAAATTGGAAATGAGTCAACAGGAATTGTTTTGGCATAAAAAAGACATTTGAAATGACTTTAAGTGTGGTCCTAATGAGGTGTACCCAATATAGATAATATAAGCATCACGTTCACTGTCTTATTGCTAAGATCATTCTGTAGTCTTGGAAGCATAATGGATTTGGTGCAAATAAAGATTGTGATAAATTACATGTATCCTATGGCAACAGTTTAGTTGAACATCATCAAGGCTGGATATACTTCAAAACTTAATTTTTCTCAATTAATATGTTTTTTACTCATTTGGTCAAAATGTTGTCTATTAGCTGACAAGACGAGAATACAGACAGAATGCATTTAGCATTTGCTTAGTGTACATGATTATGTAATTCTTCCCCTCGCCTTTAAAATACAGCATAGAATAAAATATCAGCCTAAGTGTCATATGCTAAAAGAACTCAGAATAAATTATTACTCAGTGTGAGGCTAGGAACTCCTCTGTGAACATATTGTATCAAGTGGTTACTTGGATCCAGCCCATCTGAAAGACTTGAAAACTACTTAGAATGTACTAACTGTAAAAAATGCTGTGCCAACCCAGACACATTTAGACAGTTTTTGTTCCTCAAGGATTTCATCTCCACATTAAACCAAGGCCAATGATGCTGAAATGCACACACACACACACACACAAAATTTGTTAAGCAAAGTCAAAATTAATGACAAACAAAATCAAGTTTGCTTTGTGTTTGATTTTCAGACAGCCGCATCCTGATATAAAAGAGCCATCAAAGAAAGATATCCATTAATTATTAACTCCCGACAACTTCAGAAGGCAGAACCCTTAAACCTTCATTGACATCATTCTGCCAGGCTCCTAATCTGGGCAAGTTGCTGGTAAGAGTTACATTATACACACAGCATGCCACCAATCCTCCCTTTAACAACTGCGGCCACAGAACTGCTCACGGCAGCCCGGAGGACCACACAAGAGAAACTAGAATTGCTGCAAAGACATTTTTAAGAGACCATTGCAATCTGACATTCGGAGACACTTTGCCTCTGTCAACTGTACAAGACCGCATCAGTAGGCTAATGGCAATGTGTGTAGAAATTCATCCTTCTTTTTTTTGTGTAGGGAGGAAGAAGTACAGAAAGACTGATGTGTTAAAATGTTGTGCCACCCTGTAGCATGACCAGTTCAATCTTTTGATGATCCCCCCGGCTTTTCATTCCAAGGCAGATAAAAAAAAAGAGGCATCAGATAGGTGACATTGATCAAAATCAGACATCTATAATGTTATGTAGGCAAGTGAGCTAATTTATATTTTTCTCAATTATTATTAGTATTTCATGATTTTAAATCAGGGTTAATTAGCTTTCTGTTGGCAAGATTGTTTTGCCTATATAACAAACATTAAGTGAAATTCAAGACTGATGTAAATACCCTTTTAATATATGACATTTTTTACAATGACAAGTTCGAATGTTCACTCTCAACTTTTAAAATTCTCTGGTCACAATACAAGAAAAGAAAATGTTTGCTCATCTCGCTTGTTTATAAATTGGCAAGATCATGGCCAACTAACTCAGCACCATGCAGTGTACAAAATAAAAAGTTCATGTAACCTGCCTCCCAATCCAAATGATAACCCAGTAGAAAGGGCAATTAAAAACGCCCTAACATGAATGTAAAAATGAATGTCTGTCATCTCAGGTTTTGAAATTTTGAAATGATTTTCTTCAGATACACCTGCATAGAATGAAAAAAAGAACAAAGCAAACAGCTGTAGCATATGGCAGGGAGTACTTTTCTTTTTTCTCTACTTTTTGGATGTACTTCCCATATCCTACCTTCATTTCCCCTTTCCTCATTCTGTCTTCTAAAACCATAGCTTGTTACAGAGGCACAACGTCTGACCAAAGTAAGTGTGCAGGGATCCTTGCAGCTCCTGGGAAATGCCAGCACACTTGGTTTTAAAAAAAAAAAGGAATCAACAGAAGTGAGAACTGGTAAGAAATATTTATTAGCAGAGTGAGTCACTGCATCATAAATTCTCCAACTTTAGACTTACTCCAGGTCTGACTTCCTGCAAGTCCTTCAGTTCTGTCTCAGTATTATAGAACTAGAATGGTCAGAAATCAAAACGCTAACTTTCCAACCCAATGTAGAGCAAATGGGTTGGGGAAAGTGAGTCTCTGTGATGACTCACGCTTAAAGGTTTTATCTCTTTACTCTATTTGATTAAAGGCCTTGTATTGAGTTAAGCAGCAAATCCTGCAGAATAATTAATGGCTGTTAGTTTTTTCCCCCCTTACCCACCCCCACCCTTTAAATGAAAGCTCAAATAGGGGGGAAATGGAATGTCAGTCAGAAGCTGGCTCGTACCAATCATAATAATTATAATCTATTAGAATTAAGCCATAATCATTAGAATTTCTTCTTTTCTCCTACCTTTGATGGCCTTTTTCGTCTGTTTCATTAAAAGCTGTGATTTTTAATGGATGCTCTTGATATTCCTATGTTTTTCATCAGAGTCTAAGGCATTCTAAAGGGAGAAAATAGCTCTTTGCCTATAGAAATAGATGTTAATATATTAGTTACTTGGAGCAAGCAACTTTTGCAATATGTGTATCTGGTGACCATAGTCGTCTTTATTTAGGTCTGTTCAACATTTTGTTGTATTCTGCTCTTGCCCGGCAGCTGGACCCTGACCTTCAAGGTTTTTTTTCTTTTTCTTTTTTTTCTTTTTTTTAAGAAAAAGAAAAAAAAAGAATTCTTTTCAGATTGCAAGTTTCCCCCTTCTTACCCTCCCACTGACAGCATCCTATTCAGAACTGGAGATAACTTTATTCATCTACACGTCATTGTATCAAATTCAATAGGCAAACTGCTTCAACAAGCCTCTGAGCTGCTGGGGACAGGGATGCCTTCATCCCTGCCCCCTCCCCAACTGGCTCCCAGTGCAATTGGATTTTTACCACTGTCTTTTCAGGCATGAAATGAGCACAGTTACAAAAAAAATAATAATTTCAAACAAGTGTTTCATTCCTCCCTTTGGCCCCTCTAGATATATTTTCCAGCAAATTCCTCAATTGGGTGGAATATATTATCACCAGGCTGAATTGCTGGGAATTCTCTCTACCTAATACCTGCTGGAAAGGAAGAAGGGGGTCTATTTATTCATCAAGTCTTGGAGATTTTGAGGAAATGTGCTTGTGTTCCTAGCATGCCAGTAAGTGAGAATTTCAGAGACTCAGACCTTATAAAATGATACTGCAGCAGGGCTTAGACAAAGGGGTGCAGGGGGGGTCTGTGACTGCACCCACCTAAAGGCAATAGCCTGTTTTCAAAAAACAAAATACCAAGTCTGCCTCCTGATGGATTCGGGAAGAGTGGAAGTAGCAGTTTCTCTCCTTTTGTCCCCTTCTCCTCGACTCTGAAATGGGTTGACTGCACTTTGTGGAGTCTGGGATTCGAAAAGTGGGGGAAAATAGCAACTGCTTAATGTCAGGAACATCAAATAAGTGTTTGATGTTGGACACCCTTGCTACGAAATTCAGCCTACTGCCTTCAGCCAGGATGTTTGGGTGTCAGATTAGTTTTCTGTGTGGGAACTGGCTTTCCTATGCAGATTCCCGAGGAGGTAGCCACTGAGTTTAATCAACAATATAGTCCTTTTCTTTCCTAGGTGGATTGCTCCTTGAAATCTTAACAAGGATTGCTCGTAAAAACCAAAGATCTCTTAGGACTCTGAGGTTTAAAAATCCAACAAGAAAAACCTGGGCTCAAATAGTTCTGAACTCAGTCACGTATCCTTGTCCGGCCCTGAGGTGCTCCCCTCCCCCATATCAGAATGCAAAGCCTGAAAGCAAGTTGAATGATTAAAATTAAATAGAACATCTAAAGTCCTTAAACCAGCCGGCCATTATAAAACATTGTAGCTCCTGAAGATAGAAAGGGAGCGAGATCTTTGAAAATGCAGACTTACATTACTGAGTAGGTGTTTTCTACTCTAGCTCCTATATGTTTGTGTAGCCAGTGTTACAGACATTTGGAAGGATTTGAGAGTTTCAAAAGAGAGAAGTTTATACATTAGTGCTGCAAGTTGCAAAACACTGTTGATATTCAAATGTTTATTGTGCAAAATCTGGGATAAGCTTCGGCATGAGGGCCCCTTTAAGTGCCTACAACCCTTGCTAATTCCCCTCAGCATTGAGGCTTGCACAAAGGCCTTAATCCAATTCCACTTTTTTTTTTCAGAAAGCCTATGCTATTTTCCCTCACATAAACTAACAACACTACCCCATCACACTGCAGAGTGGGTCAAAGAAAGAGCGCTCTCTGTTTATACTTCAGCAACACTGTGTTTCTCAGGCAAGCATGGTGTGGGACTTGAAGTGCTTCTCCCAGACCCCGCAGCATCTTTGGGGAGGGGGATGCTTCAGACACGAAGGTAGTAATTTTTAAGGATTCAAAAAAATGTTCTGGGGGTGTAAAGCATTCACTTATCTATTATCTGTGTAAAGAAATTGATTGCTTTACCCACATTCCTGAAATTCTGATTTGAACGACACAAGTCAGGCTTCCTTTGGTAAGAAAACATGCACCTTCTGATAGGGGGCCATTATTTTTCTCTAGACTGTTGTGTCTCCCCCTCCTTTTCTTTTTTACCCACCATGTGCCCCAGTTCTCCCGAATTTTCTGAAGGAATTTCTTATATTACCCGACAGTACTCATTGCTTTCTCTCAATCACTGGGTCCCTTGATCAAAATGAGGGGTTTGTTCAGCACAAATTTTAGGCATCTATCCTACCTTTTTTCTTTTTCTTCTTTTTTTTGTGACTTTGATTTTGCTGGTAATTTCTAATTTAGGTAGACATACTGCTACAATATATAACACCTGTGGTTGTCAATGGGCCTCATACATTTGTCTCTGGTTGCGTGAATACAAGTGACCAATTACTTTAGTAACTCATTAACTGGGAGTTGTAAATGAAAGCAGCCATGTTTCTAACCCAGAAGTACATCACAGGTTGGGGATGGGAAGTTTCAAGAATGGGAATGAGTTGGTTTAGAGCTAGACTTTGGCAATTGGTGTCAGTAAATATAACAACTCATGAAACTTTGGGTTCTAATTGGAGAGAAATATGTCCTATTCTATTGATTTCTATTCATTATATCAAACTGATGAAACATGTCTTTGCAGCTGTTGAGTGTTTCACTTTTCCATGAAGCCTATCCTATGAGGTGAGAAGGATGCCCCTCAAGAGCATGCTTTAGAACTGAAGCAACAAGTCATTGTCCTGGGAGATTACACTCATCAATATGTTTATGTGAGAGAAAACACAGTCGATACAGGGTTCTGTATATCTTAAAGATGCCAATTTTTGCAGTGAGAGAAAGTCACAAAATATGACAAAATTAACTGATGATATTTGGCAATTTTTATGATTCTCATCATCTATCTGATCTTCTGCTGAAACAGTATTTGTCTGTCTGTCTGCAATGCTTGCCGGCTGACCTCTGAGGCTGCAAGACAGTATTTCCTGTAATTAATTGGCATAAGGAGAAAAAAAAGGCAAAGGTCTCTCAGAATTTAATTGCGTTTTAATGTCTGGATGGCCTGAACAGTGGGCCCATGGTTGTGACTCAATTGCTTGGGAAGGTAGGAGGGACCATGAATTTGAAGGCAGTCTGGGTTGTAGGACAAGATTGGATCAAAAACAAACAACAGGAATAAAATATAGGGGCTGGGGACAAGGCTCGGTGGGTATGAGTACTGTAAGCATGAGGAGCTGAGTTTGAGTACACAGCACCCACACAGAAGGCTATGCATGGCTTTGGAGGCCTGGAATCCCAGCTAGGGGGCAATGACAAGGAGATGCTGAGAATTCACTGAACAGCCAGCCGAGCCGAAACAGCAGGTTTCTAAGTTCAGTGAGAAGCTCTGATAATAAACATGGCAAAAATAAAACAAAACAACAACAAAAAACACCCTGATAATAAAACGGAGGATGTGTCATGTTTTGCTCTGACTTCACCAGATGCCAGTAAAGGCATCCATACCTACAAACTTACATAAACGTGCCACAAACACAGACACGGGTTCTTCCCCCCTCCCACTCCTGGAAAGCCTGGTAGGAATCTCTACCTTCCATAGTAACATATTGGCCTGAGCATAAGGATCAAGGTGTTTCTGCTTTTAAGATCATTTTTTTTCCAGTAAAAATATTATTAACTAGTAAAAACAAAAGTTTGCCTGAAAATGGCCTGGTGAGGAGTAATTCAGACCCCAGGAAGCAGGGTCAGTCCCACTTGAATCTGGTCTGATACCTAAGAGCCAGCTATTACATTATCAAAATGAATCACTTATGTAATTAGGGCATTTTCATCCTTGTAGGACTTTTCAGTATGCAGGTCAAAGGCTCGGATGAACAGAGAAATGGATTTCTCTCTTTGCTCCGGAGGTCCCCATGGGAGGTGGGTTTGTGCCGGGAGTGGCCTGCGTGTCCTCTGGGGTGAGGCAGTGACAAGATCAATCTCTTTTACAGTGGCAACGATGTAACTTAACTCTAGAAAGCAGGAAATGACGTCTGTGGGCAATTAAGTTGGAAGAAACTGTTTTGACCTGGCAACAAACCACAAGATGTGGAGCAATATGAGCATATAGTTTCCAGTGCAAGGAAACACTGAAGATTACACTGGAACCTGGCTGAGTTCTCGTGCTTTGTTGTGGAATTATTTGCATGATTTACGGATTTTGTTCAATGACATACATTAGTCAGGGAGAAGGACTAAATGAAGCATCCTTTTTCCTCAGGGAAGAAAGAAAGGTGGGGGGGGGCAGCAAGGAGAGAGGAGGCAAGAGAAAGATATCTGAAGACAAACAGTGTCAAACATTTAGTTGTTGAAAATCTACTGTAGGGTCAGCAATATGACTCAGAGTGTAAAGGTGCTTACAGTGTAAGCTTGGCAACCTTGGTTTGATTCCTAGACCTCACATAAAGGTGGAAGGAGAGAACCAACTCCACAAACTTGTCCTCTGTTCTCTATATGCATTCTATGGTAAGAATATCTACACAAACACACATCATGTACCCTCCCCATATCGTACACATACCACACCTACCCACGTACATATACCCATATACTATACACTGGAGAGCACGCACACACCGCACATCATATACCACCCCCCCCCAGGAGAGCAAGCACACACCACACATCATATACTACACACACAAACACACACACACACACATACACGAGAGTAAATACAACACACATCATACACACACACA
>LOJH01011343.1:0-16342 GCA_001685095.1 Ellobius talpinus
TTAGTACACAGCCCTTGGGGACATTCAAGTTCCACCAGTGTTCCATAGTGCACCCCTGTTAGTACACAGCCCTTGGGGACATTCAAGTTCTACCAGTGTTCCATAGTGCACGCCTGTTAGTACACAGCCTTTGGGGACATTCAAGTTAAAATAAAAAAAAAACAGAAAAAGGGAAAGTCATTTTGAAAAATAAATATAAAATATAAAGAAATTGTATAGAAGAGGCAATCCTTCAAGTAAAGAGCTTAATGAGTATTCATTGAAAAAAATTAAGATAAAATTCTAGAAAACCATGAATAAAAACATGACTAGTAAAAAGTCAGAGATAAGGAAGAAAAGAAAGTGTCAACAGCCCTGGGTGCTAGAAGACTATAGGGTAAAGTTCTTAGGAAGAATGGTTTTTCAACTCAGTACAGAGTAAATAGCCAAACTAACAATCCAGAAAACATTTAAAGACAGTTTTAAATATGCTAGAATTCACAAGGTAGATAAGAAAACGAAAATTTAGGGATGGTCCCCAGGAAAGGTGGCCCTAATGAAAGAGGGAAGAAGATTAAGAGCAGAAGAATTTGAGTTGATATGGACTTACGATGCAGGAAAAACAAACAGTATTTCCAAAGAGAAAAGATAAGTCACATAAATCCATTTTTTAAATTCTGTGCATACTTATACACATAAATAAGCAACTGAGAACTGGATGAGTCAGCCATAGAAGGGTGGATAAGGAATTTTAACCATAAATCACTTAGTGTGAATTATGTAATTTCCATTGTTCAGAATCAATCTGTGGACAAAGTCAGGTATGAATATAAATATCATCAAACCTCACAAAGCAAAGATTTAAATAAAAACTGGCAAAGTTTAGCCTCAGAAGTAAGGGAGAGGAAAAAGGACACTAATATAACACCTAAGGCATAGCTTGCCTGTCTTCTAAATGGGGCCCTGTGGGGTAAAAGGCAAAAGTGTCAGCAAGAGCAAAGGTGGCCACAGACAAGAAGAGTTAACAGTGTCTACAGGGAGCCAGTCACACAGGAACTAAATACATATGCAGGTGTCAGAGTAATAAATACAATACTGGAAATATATTATTTGGAAATATATGGTGGGCTCCTGAAGAATTAAATTCAGAGATAGACATCTCTGTGAATGGAAACAGGTAGTGAATATCACTAATACTCTATTATGGCTTTCTATAACTATGGATATTTGTTACTTAAAACAACCATCGCTTCTAAAAACGTAAACAATTACTGTATTAAAAACATTTTAAAGGATGCATTTTTGTTTATGTTTCTCTATGTCTGTTTCTGTACGCACTTATGTCATATATGTATGGGTACCCACGGAGGCCAGAAGAGAGTATATTGGATCCCCTGGAACAAGAGATCTAGGCAGTTGTGAGCTGCCTGATGCTGGTGCTGGGAATCGAATTCAGGTCCTCTGAAAGAGCAGTAAGTGCTTTAAACTGCTGAGCCATCTCTCTAGTCCTTCAAAACCACTTCTAAGTTTTCAAATGAATGTCAAAAGAATGGAAATTCATGCGTATTAGATACCATTATTTATTTTCAGTTGACTGACTTTAACTAAGCCATTAGGTGACTCCCTATTCTCCAATGGCAAAGCTTCTTACTGGTGAGGGTGCCATGCCCAGCATATGCACAAAAGAAGGCCTGACTTAGGTTTTCCACTGAAGACAAATGGTCCAAGGGCCAGGATAAAAGAGATTTATACTGGTTTCACTTCACAGATTCAAATGTCATCAATGTCTTTTGGCACTATGAGGAAATTCACATGGCCTAACGGCTCTATCTCAAGATGTCTGTGTCCATAATCACCCTTGTCCCCAGAAGGTGAACTGAACATTGGACCTCACAGATCACCTACTGAATTTCTGGGAGAGCTCAGAATGGCAGTGCATGAAAAAAAATCAACTCTTAAGTTATCAAGTGCCAATTATAAACATAATTGCAAAGAAAAATAAGGATTATCTTAGAACTATCCAATTAACTTGAAAACAGAGTTCTGAAGGAAATACACTACAATATCAACTGTAAAACATATTTTACTCATATAGTCACAGTGTAAACAGACTTCTTACATATGATAGAAATAAAACTATGCAAAAAATTACATGTAAGAACTTTAAAATGAAATTACTTTGGTAACACATAAAAATTACTATAATATAATCCAAAAAAGACTATAAAAATGATCCTAAATACATTAGAAATCTATAAAGGCACATAAATTATGAATGTATTAGGAAGACTTCAACAAGAAATATTTTGTGGAATACTGAAGGTGCTTCATGATATATCAGAAAAATATGAAAAATATGTATATTAATTACAGCAGATATGAAACATTTATATATGAATAATTTATAATTAATATGGGACAGTAATGAGTGCTTCTGTTTATCAAAAACACATACACAAATAGTATATGAGACACTTGTCTTGAGCTGCTCTCTTTACAACTCTGAAACCTGGACAATGAAAAAATATTTTTAGAACTATATTTAGGAGATGGTGAGATGCCTCAGAGGGTAAAAGCACTTGGTGTACAAGCCTGATGACCCGAGTTCCATCCCTAGAACCCATAAAAGAGGAAGAAGAAAACAGACTTCACAAAACTGTCTTCTCACCTCTCACCCCACACTATTATGCACACACACACACACACACACACACACACACACCCCAGAGGCACATCCCCCACAGACACACAGCAGACACACACCCACATCATCACCCCCACACAGAGACACACCACACATACAGACACACACACACCCAGAGGCACATCCCCCACACACAGCAGACACACCCACATCATCACCCCCACACAGAGACACACGACACATACAGACACACACACACACACACACACACACACGGCTAAAGATGACTTATAGCACCAGCACCACAAACTGGGCTTTGCAAAGACTGAAGAAGTAAACAGCCCAGGAGATTAATCCCAGCTGGATCACGCATCAAGCTACAAACTGAAACCTGCCTTTCAGAAGCTCAGCTTTATTCAGTAACAATTAGCATATTCTGATGGAAATTTAAAAATAAACAGGTTTATAGAAGATTCTGTGAAGTACTATAGAACATTATTATAAGCATACAATCCTAAAATGAGGATGAAAATTAAATGATAAAAAACACATCTCATGACTACAATGAGAGTACTTCATATTCTCCAAATTATTTATATGTTAACTATTTAATGACTTGGCACTCACTATTTTTAAAAAAAAAACTAATATATAAGAAAAGAGATAAATCCAACTGTACACTAACAGAGGAAAAGAAAAAAAGTTTAATATGACTGCATTTGTAAATACAGCCAATCTTACCTATTATTAAATTATAGAACCAATTTAGTGATGTGGACAAGAAAGAAACTATCTGTACTCAGAAAATATATACTACTGACTAAATATGGGGCTTCATCAAGCTATTTCAATGCTTTGTGCTAAAGCTTCTAAACTATACAATGAGAAAAACAGTTCACAGAGCCAACAATTATGCCAGTTAATATACTTGAAGCTTCTAGAAAAGTATCTAGTATATGTAATGCTAAGCATTACTAATTCAAAAAGTACTAGCCACTACAAAAGAGATTTACTTTTTCTTACAATATTATTATTATATTTTTAAAATATTTTATCAGGCTGTTGGTGGCACATGCCTTTCATCCCAGCTATGGGAAGCAGAGGACGGCAGAACTCTATTGAGCTTGAGGTCAACCTGGTCTACATCATGAGTTCCAAGCTAGTCAAGGCTACATGGTGATGCCTTGACTCAAAATAGACAGACAGATGACGGACAGACAGATAATGGATGGAGGGACAGAAGGATGGATGAGTGACAGATCTAAATAAAATGTTTTACTGTAGGCTGGAGAAATGGTTTAGTGATTAAGAGCACCTTTCACTCTTAAAGAAAAGCAGGGTTTGACTCACTGCACCTACATGGTAACTCATAATCATCTGTAACTCCAGTTCCAAGGGATTAGTCACCCTCTTCTTACCTCTGTGGGCACCAGACATGCATGTCGTTCAGACACATACTTGAGGCAAAACAGTCACACACATAAAATATGTAAACCTAGTGCATATGGTGGAGGTTGTACATGTGCCACAGCATATGTGTGCAGGTCAGAGGATGGCACTACTGAATCAGTTCTCTTCTTTCCCCTTGGCTGGGCCATTTCTCTAGCTCAGGAGAATGTTCAAATGTGAAAAAGAATCAGACAATTTCTACTGTCTAACTAAAAAGTACTTGCTGCCATACACACAATTTTTTGAGTAATAAAGTTTAGCCATTCCTTGGTATCAACAATAGACTAGTTCTTAGACTCTCACAAATACCAAAGCCTGTAGACAGAGAAATCCCTTATGAAAACAGGGTAGAATTTGTACATTGTCTATGCATATCTTGTGTGTAACTTAAAAGCTCTCTAAGTCACAATGCGTGGATGCTGTTGTATGTGATTGTCATGCAATACTGTTAAGGAGAATGATAAGAGAAAAGGCTACAATTATTCAGTACAATTACTTCTTGTTGAGTATTTTTAACTCTTGGTTGCTTAAATTCACAAACATGAAACCCATGAACATAAATAGATAGCTGCACACATATGCTGAAAATTTAAAACTAATTAATATAAAATATTTGCTAGACTGATAACTGTTTATACCCACCTGCCAAGTATAATCCTTTATAACTTCTGACGGCATTGGAATTACAAGGAGATTCTGAAGAATAAAAGCAGCCTGAAAATTAAAAACACAAAATGTCAATACTGCCATCTTGTTGTTATCTTTGAAATAACCAACTGTTGTAACTAAATAACAGAGATTGCAGTTAGTCCGTTATAGACGCTAAGAGAGCTTCACGAGATGTCATACACCACAGTTCTCATTAGCTGATGGCTGAGTTAGGTGACAAGCACACTATGGTCAGCTATATACACTGAGATCTCATATACCGCAGTTCTTGTTAGCTGATACCTGAACTAGGTGGTGAGCAGATATAGTATTTAGTGTATATATAGTCTATAAAAATGTCATTAGAAATGTATTCTTTACTATTTCAAAATATAGTTTCATGCAGAAAAATGATTAGTATAAACCATTCTAGAATCATTTAAGAAACATACTATCTTCATATCCCTTCCTAGGGTTATACACAGAGAGCAAACACTGCCTTCTCCCTCCTCACTTGTCTCCTCTCTCACACAAACTATTCTTAAACACAAAGGTCCAATTTTACCTATCAGAATACAAGATGACAGAATGAAATAATCATACAAATATAAGACTTGATTTTCATTTAATGAAAGATTATGGTATAATTCTAATGAAAGAATAACAAGAATTTGTGAAATTCTAAGAGTAAAACGTCCATCCATCTTCACTGAAGTCAATTTTAAAAGTTTAAAATTAATGAAGAAAAAAGTCCATAGATGTAAGAATTACCACTTGAAATTATGACAGCAACTACTAACAAGAAAACTGGCTTTATGCATTTGCCACTGGATATTGGTTAGTGGTGGTCCAGGAGCTGCTGATTTCTTCAGAAACCTCTGAGAACTATTTGCTTTCATTTTTAAAGCTATTGGTACGAATTATCACTTTGAGAGTAGCAGCAATAAAGAGAAATCACCAACTGGAGCTGACAAGATGGCTCAATGGGTAGAGGCAGTTGTGGGGAGACCTGGTGACAAAAGTTTGCTCCCTAGAACCCACAAGATAGCAAAAGAACTGACTTTGGAGATTTGTCCTCTGGTGTTCACAGGCACACACATGCACAAATAAAAGACATAAACAAGTAAATAATTTTAAGAATGCAAATTATACTGGTGTTTATTTTCTTCCCACATTATTGACATATATGTGAAATGTTATTTTCAAAATACTTTTTTATTAATAAAGGTTTATAAACACTAAAGACCTATACATGTTGAGTAAAAACAACTGTTTTCTATAAATTACTTTTCAATGTTCACATTAAAATATATCAGCAAGAGGGCTCATCTGGTAAGGGTATTTGCTGCCAAGGCTGAATTGTAACCCAGATGGAAACAGAGGGCTGGCTCTGGAAAGCTGTCCTCTGACCTCTACAGTACAACATGTGACTACACAAGCATACGGCATATGCATGCACACATATGCAGAATAAATATTTAATGCAAAAATGTAAAATATTCTGCCTTAATTTTATCAGAATAAATGCCTTGAATTTTCACTAAGAATTAATAACTTTTCATTTAAATATTTTGTAAGCAAAATAAATAATGGTTTTTGATCAGTCCACCCTGCTAAATGGCAAGTCAAGTGAAGGTTTACTGCAGAAGACTTCTATGACACAAAAGTAGGCAGGATTAGGATGCTAACACAGACATACCTCCCGGCGTACCATACTGCATTCAGACTGATCAAGAAGAATGTTCACCACAGTTCCCCAGAGTCCACCAGAAATATTCTGACAACTGTTTGCCAAGGCCACACAGCCAGTTTCAATAGTAGTCAGTGCTGATCCCAGTCCCAGTGAGGTGAATCTCACCTGTCACGTAAAGACAGAGATATAAAATCCAAGGATACTCTTTCGGAGCATGAGGTCATCCTTCTGGTAATAGGAAGTGTTAGAACTCTATAAATACGACATTGGCTTTACATTCCTACACACTACACGACACTCAGAAAAAGTGTCCTACACATCTGTGAATATGGCACTGGCTTCACATTCCTATATACTAAAGGACACACAAAAACAGGGTCTTACATGTGTGTGAATACAGCCTTGGCTTTACATTCCTACATACTAAAGACACACAGAAAAAGTGTCCTACATGTAGATGAAATGACTTTACAGAAATTCTGTATCAAGGTTGAGAAAAAAAATTAATGACCTAAAAAAAAAGTAGACTATAACCAATTGTCAAATGAGGGTAAACTAAATAGGTATAAGTAAGCATTAAAGCAATTATAATTTACAAGGTTTTTTCAAGAAAAAGGAGATGTGTGGTTATATTTACTGAACATTATTTCTATTCCTCATTTATAAAAAATACCCATTTATTTTGTTCTATTTTTCTTAAGTTATTAATATCTTTTGCAAATAAATAGTTTTAACTTTTTAATACTTTGTTTAAAAATTATGTAGCTGAGTTACATTTCTTTCTAGGGCATGCAGTGTTTTCTCAAAAGTTATTTTAAGAAGAAGACATTCCAAAGAAGCTTAATTTGGCACAATAATGGTAGTCATAACATAACTGCTATTTAAGTAATAGTTTGGTGCATTTATGAATTTTGACCCAAAAGTAATTTTCAGTGACAATTACAGGATAAAAATAACATAGCCATAAAATAGTCAAGTAATAAGTCTAAGTACAAAGCTCCTAAAACTATACCAAGTTCAGATCAAATAACAATTCTACAAACCAAGATTTTTAATAAGATCTACTATTTCTTACTCAATATCATTGAATAAATGACTAAAACTACAACTATAATATGAATTTTGTATTAAAATAGCACTTAAGTATTAGTAGGCAAAATACCTAAACAAACAGGGGAGTCTGGTGTTTGGTTCATGTTAGTACTTTTGCCAGATGTTAGCTGCCTGAAAGGAGCCTTTAGGCTCTACGGATTACACCCTATGCTATCTCTCAGGGTAAATTACAAGCAGTAAATTTTTTTGCTTCAATAGACTGAAGGAGAAATAAGTACAAAGAGTTAAGGAAATGTTTTAAGGTTAATGTGAGGTTAGCTTGGGACAGCACTACCTATCTGCTGGCAGAGTGAATTCAGGACACTCTGGCTCTCTCTCTAAGAGCTATGGCTCAACAACTTCAGACATGCAGTAATTCTTGTCCTTAGCATCTGTGAATGTCCCAATGGAGATCTCTTCGCCTGGACACTAACACTAACCAACTGTCTGCCAAAGAAGATAACTGTAGGAGGGAAGACTTTTAAGTTTAGACAAAGACCTGGCTGGGTATTAGACAGAATATGGGTATTGACTGTGATTACTTTCTTGCCGGAATCACACATTGCGGGGACAAGTCATCTAACACACCAATGCATAGAGGAAATTGTGTCCAGGGGAGCACTATGGCTTCACAGGGGATTTACAATAAGAATAGTGACTATTGGTAAAGCAAATACTCCCAATGCCTTGTATTTGGGCCTCCTCCATCAGCATGAGTGATCCTGGTGGGTAAACTGGGTAAGCTAAGATTTGTCAGCTAAATTCTCACTGCATAATCCTACGGACCACAGTAGCTACCCACCGAGTGGTAGGAGAGTAGGGCTGAGAACATTCCTCTAGAGGGCGCTGTAACCCACAGTATAAGACAAAGGGCTTTTTAAGTGGTCATGTATTTGCTTCCTCAGCATATACACTTGCTTTGAAACCTCATTTCTTTCATTCCTATTTCTCCCCTTGGGAATAGGACTTGGATATGAGACTGGAACCCTATGACTAGTCTACCCTCAGATAGAGATACTTAATTTCTGTGTTTCACAGTCTCCTAGCTGAATTGAGAATAAATACTTTCCTCAGGATGAAATATATAAATTCTCATCTATTTTTATTTAGATAATATTCAAGGCAAACTTTGGACTTCACAATTTAAAGATGATACTGCAGTGGGCTAAGACTGTTTTGGTTTTTTGGGGGGTGTTTTGGTTTTTTTTTAATCTGTTTACAGAGATTAATGTACTTACTCGAAAAGATAAGGATACAGATTTTAATGGAAGAGAGATGGAAAGTTAAGTTGAAAAATTTCCCCCCAAATCTCAGTGGAAGCTTTAATTTCCAATGTGACCTGTTTGGAAATAGGGCTTCCTCAAGATAAATAAGATGAAATGAACTCTTAACAATGATGCCCTACCCACAACCAGACTTGTGACTTCCTGACAAATATATAGTGAAAATCCTGTGGATATTCTGCAAAAAGACAGGCATATGTCAATGAAAATAAGAGCCTTCTCCACAGCACAACAATGCTGGTACACAACCTTGAACTTTCAGCCACCAAAACTATAAGGCAAGAAGTTCACTTATTACAATAACCCAGTCAAGAGAGTTTCGTTATGGCAGCCTGAATGAAGACAGACATCAAATAAAACATAAGCTGTATCAATCACAATAACCCACATTACTACATAAGTATATCTATTTTATTTCAGTTGCTTTTCAATCTGGACGTCACAAACTTGATATTCCTCTATACTGACCTCCGGGTCTCGATCAACCCATAAGGGAATTAGCCAGGCCAACCCCTGCTGAGTAGAAGCATCTTCTTCACTGTGACTACCCAAAGGCAAAAACCAAAGAGGCATCCACTCCTAGAATGAAAACCAAGGACAGAGTACTTCAAGTAAGTTTGGAGAACTTATTTTAACTAAAATTTTGAAGATCAAAATGTAAGAATGTATTTTTAGCCAAAATAAAGAAAAAATAATCTTGGCTTCCCTTAAAACAATTTTTCAACAGAGGCTTTTCTCCCATGACTTAGCCAAAAACAAAAGAAACAAAACAAAACAAAAAAGGCATTTTCTAATTAATGACTTTAGCCAAAATTAATTTTCAAATAAATTCAGACACATATAACTTTCAAGAAATGTTATAACCCCAAATAATCATTGTCTTAAAGATTTGACTTTCATTCTTTGTGTGTGTATGACACATGTGTGCAGTTGCCTGCAGACAAGACACCCATATCCCCTGGAGCTGCAATTATATGTGGCTGTGAGTCACTCATTGTGGGTGCTGAGAACAAACACAGGTCCCCTGGAAGGGCAGCAAGCACTCTTCACCACTGAGTCATCTCTCCAGCACTCACCCCCAAGCAAACAATTCTTGTTGTCTTACTTACAAGTCAAAAATACTATTTTCATGTGGCAAGCTCAGAGGCTTGAAATGTATTAGACATAGTCTGTCAAGCAATAGTTCAGATGGTGACAGCTTGTGTTTTTCTTACCGAGCTTGGTGCCTGGGACATCATCTCATGGGACAAATGAAGTAAGCAAAGAATTGTGCTCTTGGTAACACCTTTGCCCATAAAGGACATAGCATTTCCTCCATGTTCCACATAAAACGAAGTAATGACCTAGAAAGCAAACATAAGGAATTTTATGGTGGTTTAACACTTAAAGGTGTATAACAGCGAGTATCTTTCTCCTAACTTAGCTAATCAAATATTAGCCAACATAAATTTTTAACAGTCCTATTAATTAAATAGTAACTACAGTAGCAAATTTTACCATAGCTAAAAATGTTTTTAAATGTTTTCAACTTTGGGATTTGTTTGAAGAATATTTATTTAGTATCTTACCAAACATTTTTTAAATTTACAATATGAATATAGTATTACTAAGTGCTGTAGCATTTTTAATCAAAAAATTTTAAATATGTAGTTAAAAAGTATATGCAATATTACTAGTTCTACAAAACTGACTACCAAGGTTATGCTAAACTTTACTAAATGCAAATGGAAAGTTTCTTTACTTCTGAGTGATATTAGATTTCTATTGTTCATTTGAGATTATACTTATTACTTCAAACACTGGTCCTCATTTTGTTTCTTTTCCATAAAGCAGAGAGCTCTGACACTTCTCCAACAGGAACAACACAGTAGTATTTCTCTTGTGAAGAGACTCTTAGCAACTGAATCAGGAAAGTCCTGATGTTTGACTTAGAAAACTCTCTCAAATATGTGGCAATTGTTTCAGAGAAATTTCTGTATGGATCATGTATTGTTCCCCAAACAGAACCCGATGTGGGAGTCCCCTCTGTGTGCTGTGACTGCCATTAATGAACAAAGAAACTGCCTTGGCCTGTTGATAGCGCAGAACTTAAACAGGTGGGCAAGACAGAACTGAATGCTGGGAGAAGGAAAGAGTCAGAGAGAGATGCCACGAAGCCCACGCTGCTGGAGACAGACGCGCTGAAACTTTGCTGGTAGGGCATGACCTCATGGTGATGCACAGATTAATAGAAACGGGTTGAATTAAGATGTAAGAGTTAGCCAGTAAGAAGTTACAGCTAATGGGCCAACCAGTGATTTAAATAATATGGTTTCTGTGTGATTATTTTGTTTCTGGGTGGCCGGGACAACAAGCAGGCCCCCTCCTTCTACAGAACTTGGTAACTCAGTATGAAGTGATTGCAAAAACTAACTCTCTAGGTTACTGACTTTAAAAATTCAGTAAGACAAAAGTATTTCTAAATATTCCATATTTAATACTTTTTAAATGATGCTGTGTTCAGGCCACATACATCTGACAGAAAATTCTGCTGTAAATTTTGGATCCAATACAACTACAAGTGCTAAGGCCTCGCTGCTATATCCAAGGGAAGAGTCTACACAGACCTATTCACCTCCTCTCGGGGTTCTTTCATGTTTGTTGTTTGTTTGTTTCTTTTATAAATTTGTTTCTTCAACTCATGCAGCAAAGGAAAGCACATGTATAATACACATTAGAAATAAGCAAATATTAGAAATTTGCAAAAGGCAAATATCAGATCTACTCTACAGAAACAATAAGACTTGACAATGGGAGGATGGCTCTTTCAAGAAGGAATCGGCTTCAGTAACAGAGGAATTAATCAGATCAGTGGGACCAACAATGATTGTTGCTGTTATCTACTCATATAAGTTTCACCTTCTCCTTAATCATGTTTAGACAGTATACAATGAAGAGACCCATTCACCTAAGTAACTAAGCAAAAAGTCCTAAAATAAATGTAACTCAGCTATAATTTCTAACAAAAGTGACTTCTTGACATTAAGTTCTTATCAGTAAATATAAAGACATACACATTTTTCTCCTTATTTTCAATGAAGCATAAAAACAAGCATCTTTTTATTCCAAACCAACACTTATTAATCAAAATTTTCATAACTATGAAACATTAGAAAATGAGGATATTTTTATCCATTCCTTAGTTAATAAACTTAGTTAATATATATTTTATCAAGATAATTAACTGAGAAGGAAGCTATTGTCTTCTGACTGGATGTGTTACTGAGAATTAAACACTTTATTCTCCAATATCATGAATAGCTAATTTTGACTTCTAGAATTGAAGGAGAGGTATGATCAGCAATCCTTCTTACATTATCTTAAAAACAAAGGTACATCTGACTGTTTCAAATATAAACAGAACATTTAGCTGCTCTTCACACTGTAATTTCTCTCACATCCCTGATCTGTAAATATATAAATAAATAGTCTTAAAGAAAGGCAGGGTAGTGCTGAAGAGATATCTCAGTGGCCAACTTCCAGCACCCACATCAGGCAGCTCCAGTAACTCCAGTTTCAGAGGTTCTGTCACCCTCTCTGGGCTCCTACACACTTGCATGCAAACATGCATAAATATAATTTTAAAAAATAAATAAAAGCAGATATGTACCATAAAAATTACATAGGCTTTTTAGTATAAATCACATTATAATTAAAAGTATAATTTAGGTACCTGTAGATTAAATTATATTTTAAATCCATGAGTGAAGCTAAATTAAAAAAATTATTATAACCAATTTTTTAGCTAATACACTTGTATAAAATTATCATATATTTCTGATAGTAAACACCTTATAGCATGGAGTATTTGAAGAGAAAGATTCTACTATATCCTTTTGGTATGTGTATTTAAGAAACAGTGTATTTTATTAAGGAGTCTACAGAAAAATTTGTACTGAATTTTATATTACTTCTGAAATTTTTTAGCACTTTCAAGTCTTTCTTTAAAAATAGAAGATAGCTGTAGTGAAAAACAAACTGTAGATAACAATCACTGTGCTAAGCATTTAAATAGCCACTGAGGAGTAGAAACATGTAAAACAAAAATTATATGTTTAATAATAGTGGTATATATAAGCTTCTATAGGTAAATGGTCATAGACCAGCAAACAATATTTGTCACATAGCTATGAGGAAAAGAAGGCTTATTAAAGGAAGGAAGGAAGCAAGCTAAACCTTAAACTCTATGTAGTGATTGCTATCCACAAAAGATAGGCACTGAAAAGTATTCTGAGTGAACAGCCATATCTAACAGAAAATTCAGAATGTAAAAAAAAGAGAACAGAAATAACACTCAAAATATAAGATTATCAAAATTCTTAACATAGATATGGGTTTTTAACACACTGGTTTAAAAAAATGGAGAGCAAAAAGTTGGATGGGTAGAGAAAGGGTGGGAGGAAGTTTGGGGACTGAACAAACAGGATCAAAATACACTGTATAAAATCCTAAACAATAAAAAGATTGAAAGCATAAAAATAAAAGAAAATATATCTAGGTATTAAAAACCACATTAATCTTAGAAGTGCACAGCCAACTTCTAATAGTGAAAGTGCATGAGAATCCACTCCCGACAGTTCCATAAAGACTCTTAGGCTTCCAAATTCCAGAATAATCTCAGAAAATTCTGCTAAGACTTCCGTCAGCTGGGCATGTGCACACATGCAAGAGAAGATCAGAGAAGATGATGATTCCTTCCTTTATAACACTAACAAACATTACCACTGGTGAGATAATGTTAAAAAAAACTGGAGAGGGCTGGAGAGATGGCTCAAAGGTTAAGAGCACTGGCTGCTCTTCCAGAGATCCTGAGTTCAGTTCCCAGCAACCACATGGTGGCTCACAACATCTATAATGAGAACTGGTGTCCTCTTCTGACCTGCGGGCATAATGTAGGCAGAACGCTGTATACATAATAAATAAATCAATCTTAAAAAAAGAAAAAAATGGAGAAAGTATCATTTATATCTGGATGGCAGGAACTATAGATGCAGCAGATAATTAAGAAAGGAATAAGAGATAATGATTGTGAAAATTTAGATAAAAAATTTTAATTCTGAAAAAATATGCTAATACAAACATAAAAATATTTGAATTACATAATTATAGATCTACTAAAAATTCAACTCAACATAATCTTCCCAAATAGAACATTCCAGGCCTGAATAATTTCATCAACAAAATCTATCAATAAGTGAAGAATTAAAAGCATTTGATTAGAAACTGGAAACAAGGTAGATGAGTACAGAGAGTGAATAAAAATTAAATTTTCATAAATCAATATAAATGAGAAAAAAATTAAATATATATATATATATCATCCTCATTCTCACCACAAGGCAATAATGTTCACAGCAACACAAACATCAAAACACTAAATGTAATTCATTGTTATAGTATGTAGATTATGATAAAAAATTTCAAACCCCACCTACAAGCAACCAAATGAATAAATGTCCTAAGGATATTGTTGAAAGAAACCAATCCAAACAAATGGTTCCATTTTCACATTAAAAAGTTCAGAAAATATTTTGTACACAGACATGAGTTACATAGTGAAACTATTAAGAATGAAGAAGAAGAGAAAAAGAGTACCAAGAACCAAAAGCCTTTGGGGAAGGTTTCCAAAATGAACATGTTTGATGTTGCCAGAATTGTCAGCTAGGTTATATTGGGAGACTTGAGGGCAATCAAGCGGGTTTTAATTATGTATTAACTCACTGGGATAGTTGTTTAATTTTGTGTATTTTCTAGTTATGTATTATATTTCACAATTTACACATTTTAAGTAGGACTGGTCAGATGGTTTAGAAGGTAAAGGTGATTGCTACCAAGCTTGGTGAGCCAAGTTCAATCTTACGACTCACAAGGTACCAGGAAAGAAAGGACTGCTGTAAGTCCTCCGATGGTCACACCTGTGCTGTGGCATGCATGACCCCCACCCCATCCTGCCCCAACACCCAGAGAAAGTGAAAACAAAATGTTAGCAAGCTAAATGAAATAAGTGAAAAAAACAAATCGCTTCCATATGGAGACTTAGGATAATTCTCAGTTTTCTTCAAAATGAAAATATATATATATATGCTCACATTTGTTTAAAAACATTAAAACATTTTACCATTATAAGTTACACATTTACTGTACCATAATCTATCTTACATATAACAATATAAACTGCATTTGCTCCTGACATGGAAATAAGAAAAATGATCAATAAACAGTATCTACGTGCTAGAGTTGTCATTCTAACTTACCTCCAGGAGGCCAGACAAGTACTTCCCACAAATCTCAAGTGGCTTTGAGAGAGGAGAATGTGCACTCCAGCCAGAGACAGCAGTGAGGTGAGCCATCCCTCCTAAGGTCCGCTCCAAGGCAGGCAAGCCATAGAAATGAGGAGCATCTGTGACTCGGAGGCACTGGAGCAGCTTCAGAGACATCTGGGTTTGGAAGACGTAAAAAAGTTCCAAGCATTTCCTACTCATAGAAAAAGAGGAAAACCACAGTAAGGAGCAGGGTGCTGTCTTGGCTGGTGAGAAGGTTTCTGATGGTGCACTACATTAGAAATGGATGAATTAGACTAGATGGTAGAAAATATTCCTTGTGAAAATAAGATTTTTCAAAGGACTCACAGAAAAAGTATCAACAAAAATAAGACAGGAGAAATAAAGTAACAAGTATGCTGAAAATAATATGTAAGTAGATATCAGCACTGCCATCCTAGAAAGCCAAAATTAAAAAATACACATTTCATGAATTTAACTTGCATATATTAATATTACACTTAAATCACTGTCATAAAAGTATTTTTAATTTAATTAAAATTCACCTTTCCCCCCAAAATCTAAACCTATAAGCAAACTGTCATAAATAGAACATTTTCTACTAAAGAACAAATTCATAAAATTAAGTGCCAAGGCATGCATTCAGAAATATAATCCTAGATTTAAAACCTTATATAACAAATTACTAAATGAAGCCTGAAATTTTTTCAATATTACTCCAAAGGATATGTTAAATAAACAGAAAGGGATGATAAATACCACCAAAAATAGATGGCACAATGCTTTATTAATCTTGAATTTCCTTAAGGCTAATGAGAAAGGAACAACAGCTGCAGAGAGATATTGGACAATATAAAATGTTCTGAATTAACACAGTTGGTATACTTCAAGGATGTATTGACCTCAGAATGGAAACCAGGAGATGTGCTATGCTAGGGAAGAGGTTTTTCTCTTGTTTCCAAAGAAGAAAAGTTAAGGATACCATCAAAATTAATCAAGATTTGGCTCGAAAAGGAGAAACTTCTGGATAAAGAAAAATGGCAGCTCATACAAAGAGGTGACAATCCTACAAGCTGTAAGAAAATCTCATAAGGGTTGGGGCAGAGTTCTGTTCTTATCTTTGCAGGAAAATACCCATCTTCAAAAACTAAAGAGACCATGGACATCTAGATGCCTAAAGAGAAAAGATAGCTATCCAGAAAGAATCACCAAGCAAAGAGAAATATGACTTATG
>LOJH01011343.1:16434-26572 GCA_001685095.1 Ellobius talpinus
GGGGGGATCTGACCTATGATACCAACATTCTCTGCAGGGTAAAATCTCACTACCTAAACACACATATCTCCTTACTTCTCAATATAATGGTAGTCCTGACTCAAAAATCAAAGCTGGCTTTAAAGTTGAACTGTGGCTATCTCCTTTTCTAAATCCAAGCATGTTGTTAAAAGAAAAACTCAAGAGTTTCTGCCTCACACCAGGAGAGGCACCTGGTATAGGACAGAAGGAAAATAAAAATCTAGGGACTAAGGTTATCAAAACTCTGTTTTCAAAATTCTACTTCTCCCCATACCGATTTTCATCTTTACGGTGCTTTACTTTGAATATATGTCTATCAAAATTCAAACTTTTTGTTTTGATATGAATAATGTTTTCCAGAGAGAACAATAAATTTTCCTACAGTAATCTCTGAAGTCTACAGGAAGATGGGGCCCCACAACAATTCCACCTGGTTCATAATGATGCCATTCAGCTGATAGATAGCACCACTTAAAACCGGCTTTGGATTACAAACTGCTCAGAATAATTTCAAGGTGGCTATCTGAGATGCTCCAGCCTAACAGACTACTTTAGCCAGGATTTGAGACAAGTCCTGCACTTTCCCATTATGCATAGACTAGACAAAAAAATGATACAGCTACCTCTTCCAGGGCTTGACAAAACCCAAATGTTTCCTTTCAGGATCCCCTAAAGATACTGTCATCCCCAGATAGCAGGTAGCAAATTTAAGAATACATCGCCCACATTCCCAAGAGGTGGGGTAGGTGGGTTTTGGTCATTCAATGGAATATATATAGAGGGGGGGGGAGAGAGTAGACAAAGTCAGGGAGTTGCCATGTAGCTGCCCATGAAGCAAAAAATAACAAACCACGAGCCTCATGGTAAAATATGAAATAATAGAAATAGATTAATTTAAGATATAAGAGCTAGCTAGAAATACACCTGAGTCATTGGCTAAAGAGTGTTGTAATTAATATAGTTAATGTGTAAGTATTCAGGTCTAGGAGACCGGGAAACAAATGTGCAGTCTCTGCTTACATACCTCTATGAAATCCTGAGACCAAATGAGGCATCCTGTCTTTACAAGTCCTCAGACTGAATCCTGAGCTCCTGTCTCCTCCTGCTTTCTATTCCTTTCACAGTCCATCCATATCACATTCCATCCCCACCCCCTAGTGCTGGGTTAAACATGGGAGCTACCACTACTTGGCTCTGTTTCTCTTTGAGACTGATTCAATCTTGTATAGCCCACAGTGGCCTTGAACTCACAGAGATCCATCTACCTCTGTCACCAGAGTGCTGGGATTAAAGGTATGTGGCACCCCTGCCTGGTCTCTATGGCTAACTAGTGAGGCTAGGTCTGCACTCTGATCTTCAGGCAAGCTTTAGTTGTTAAAACACAAACAAAATATCACCACACTAAACTGTTACAAAAAAAAATCTTATCTGAAAATATCAGTTAAGTGTAGGATGGGTCTTTAATAAAAGAATTGTCTATGAGAACACTTCATTTTTCATTATATTTCTTTTTTCTTCTTGTTAAAGTTATAAGTTATGCTGTTGGGTTTAACCATGATAGCAATAAAAAGCAGCTAGGAAAAAGGAAGGTATATAAGGTGATTTTAAAGGTGAAATAAGCACTACAGTGCTTTGTGTTTTAGGAAGGTGAAATAAAAATTCCACAAGGCAAACTTTGTTCTCATTAGCAAAAAGCAGTGGATATTATATTGCTAATCTCTGGGGTAGTCATCTGGGTACCACCCAGCATGGAGGTTATGTGGTAGGCAAGAAGTGCAGGGAGAAAAAGAAGTTTGAATGTTAAAAAAGATAGGAATATTTTAAGTAGTTTTAAATTGATTTGTGGTTGACCTTGTGAGGAAGTAAACTTATTTCAGTAACTTGGCCTTAGTGTAAGTTCTTTGTGCTTCTAAAATGCTTTAACAGTTTACCAGTGGAAGATATGTAAAATGATGATCTTAGAAAATATAATTCTGATAGAATAGATAGTGATACAGTCAAATTTGTCAGTTTTAGAGTCCTATAATCCAGTAATTGTAGCACAATTTAAAAAAATCCAGAGACAGATATTGGGGTTTAACCTAAAGGTCAAAAAAGCAAAACAGCCAGCCACTGTCTATTACCTTTACCTCAGACCATAATGGCAATCCTGTCTCCAGGAATCCTCAGAATGAAACTGTCTCTGAGAGCTGTCTCCTCCCACCTTATATTCCTTTCTAGGGCAGGGATTAAAGAGGTGCATCACTACCATACAGTTTCTATGGCAACTAGTGTGGCTACTGGGAGTAAAGGTGTGTGTCACCACTGCCTGGTCTGAAAGACTGACCAGTGAGACTGTTTTACTCTCTGATCTTCAGGCAAGTTTCATTTATTAAAATCCAAATGAAATATCACTACATTTCCTCTTTTTGTCCAAAATAAAAAGAAGTCTATAACTAATATAAGAAAACTATATACAATATGTACAACGACTATATACAATTTATGCAGACAATAAATGCATCATTATCTTCTCTGAAGGAGAATGGTACTTCCAGGAGGAGACATGCCTCACTGTCATAAAAAAGAGCCTATGTTATTAAAACATCTTAAATGCCATATTCTGTAGATCTCTGAAGTGTTTGAAGATGACCTATCTATCTAAAATATATCTTTGACTTTGGAAACATACCTAATGTGACTACAAGTTCAATTATAATAGGTGACTAATTACTAACCTGAATATCCTATCTGGTAGCAGATCATAAGAGGTCTCTTTCTAAAGTTTTCAGCCTCATACCATGCAGGGAGGAAGACTTCACAGAAAGGCTAAGAATATTATAACACATTTGCTGTGATGGGTTTCCTACCTAATCATTAACAATCATACATATAAAGTCTCCAGAAAAACCCAAAGGACTAGGTTTAGAGAGCTTGTGAATAGCAGAACATGGGATTGTTCCTGAAGGGTGAAGCACATAAAGAAGATATGTAAATTGTATACCGCACTCTTCCAGTACTCCTTGTATATCCTCCCATCCATATGCTTTGTCATAAATCTTTTAATAAGTCAGCAAATGTAGGTAAGTGTATCCACAAATTCTATGAGTCACTCATGTTAACTAAACAACACTACAAGAGATCGACACTATTCTACATAACTGGTCTCCCAGAATATAGGCAGAACAACTTGGACCTGACAAAGAGCATCAGAAGGTATAAGTGAAAAGGACATTCTTAAGACTAAGCCTTAAACCTATGAGACTTATGGAATTTCCAGGTAGACTGTGTAATATTAAACTGAATTAGACAAAACCAAGTGTTATTCACTGGTAAAGAACTATTTGTTTCTTGGTAAGGAGAAAAGCAATTTCTAAGAGTCGAAAGTCCTCTATGTTGACCATGGTGTGAGAACAGAGGAAAATAATTTTATTTTTCCTCTAACACATATGCATACATGTCTAGTATATTAAAGAAGATCAAGAAATTACAACCAGACTACCAGAAACACAAACAGATTAAGCCTATCTGATGAATACCTCTTAATTTAAAGAACACAGAGTCAAGAACAAAAGAACTAAGAAGTCTTAGAAATAGAAGAAAAGTATGTTTTATAGAAATGAAACCAAATGGCAAACAACACAAATGGTACCTGTCCGTGACTGTCATGAAAACCAGCAACAAGGAATTGAGAAGAGCAATCAATTCTTTCTGGAGCTGCTGTCTGACTGCAGTCCGGATGTGATCTGTTTCTTCTTGTGCTTGTGACTCTGTCAGAACCAGCAGGTCTAATAGTGGGTTTGGATTCTAAAAACATAAACATTTTAAAATATGCTTATTCTCTGATTGATATGTGTTGCTTCCTATTAGTTTTTTGTTGGTGTGTTAATATCCAACTAATAAAACTGGCAGACCTAGGCTTTAACTGCATTCATAAAGACATTCTAAATTCAACATGGTCTTAATGCATTATGTCAACAAGAAAGTGAATCCATTACAAAGAATTGAGGGAACAAATGAGAACAAAATCAAACCAATGAAATCTGGAAGGGAAGAGCACTTAGCTCCACACCATCCTCTTTATCTCTGTGACTAGAAATAGAAATCGAATTATAATGTGTTTTACACAAAACTGATACTAAGTGAAAGACCCACTTTGGCCTTACTTACTGATCACCATCTTTCTTTACAACTTGTTTTGATGGCTGACTGTTCCTCAACCATGACTTACAACTCTGTGTATGGATACTCACTGGTTTAGTTTTCCTTAATGGCAAAGAGTGTGCCCACCTCTGATTATGTCTCATATAAAAACTTAAAAAAAAGAAAAAGAAACAAAACCAAAAAGAAAAAAAGGCACACTGGGAGGGCTAACGTTAACCTGTAAGCCCCTCTTGACCAAGGAGAGATAACTTCCTGGAAAGCATGAGGTTGTGGTTTATGTAAGATAATAAGCCACGTGTTTTCATTTTGGTAAACAAGGTTTGTTGCCCCAACTGCACAGGATGAACTTGATCACACATAGGTGAGAGATATGTAGACAGGAAGTTTGTCAAGGTGTGTGCTTGCCCCTGATTGGACAAAAGCTGGAAGTATGTAGCCTTGTGGGTTTGACTTTTATGACCTGACTAGTCTAATTCAGTGCCATTCTCGGGGAACCCTGGGTATGCACCTGGCCTATGCGCCCATCATCCTGACCAGTATTAATAGACCATGCTTTAATTAGACAAAATTAAAAAAAAATAAAAACTGTAAGCCAAGAAGTTACTAAGACAAATCATTGTAATAAGTTTAAATTTTCCATATTATCCAGGGGTGGTATGTGGGGGTACTTATCAATATGACTATGTAGGACCTGAAAAGTCCCACAATATATGTCCCTGTTGAGACGTTGAGAATTATTAGTGCTATAGTATTTGGCAATATTATAAGTTAAGAAGTGAATCAAATTTCCACTTTGCAAAACTTGTCCTGTTTATCAACTAAAACCTATAGTTGAAGATATTAAGAGGATTATTTCTAACAATACTGAGATCAGAAAACATTATAAGATACTAGACAGCAGCATGGCTGGACATACATTAATCACTTTGGTGTTACAAAGACCATGCCAAAGAGGGAAAAGACAAGATTTCATTTAACTCTCTGAGAAACTAGAAGATTTGTTTTCACATCTGTCATACAAATAGGCAATCGATAGAAAAAGGCATATCCTTTGAATGCAGAGCAAGAGGCATCACACTCCAAATCTAGTTAATACTCCACTCTTAGCATTGTGTCACATAACTAGTGCGTATAATAACATACAAATTGATCAAATCTAAATGTAGCTACTGCTCTCACTAAATTCATTAAAAGAACTCAACTTAAAAATGCCTGTATTGCATCTAATAAAAAGAAATAAAGAAAAAATCTTCAAATAATTTATATTACAAAGTATGTTGACAATATGTCATTCAGATAGTTATGTCTAAAAATAATATCAGGGGAAACTTTGGGAAAGACCTGGGGGGTTGCTTTCTTCTAACTTATATTACTATGCTTTATATGTAAGCAATGCTTTTTTAAAGCTTTTTATTTTATCTTGAGCAAAAAAGACCCATGAAACAATTAAAATTACCTAAAACAAAGATGACAAATCAATTTTTCTCACATGAATAAAAGAATCAGGGCATACAATTAAGTTATGTTAATAAATCAATATATTTTCTATAGTATCTTAGCCCAAAGGGTGACTCACACTTAATGTCAAGTGACTTCCATAAATACTGAGAAAGTGAAGAACCTATTCATACTAAGATTCTAAATTGTCTGTGCAAACAGGAAACATTTATTCTGATGTACAAGTAAAAATTAAACAGAAATTACTGATTGCCATGCCAATATTAAGAATGTCTCCACAGATACATTGTTTGATAACTTAGTCATCAGGGAGTGGAACTACTTGAGGATTAGGAGGTGTGGCCTCATGGAGTAGGTGTGACCTTCTCAGAAGAAGTATGTCTTTGAGGTGTCAAAAGCTCAAGCCAGTCATCACTCTCTTGTACTGTACCTTGTGAATCTGGATGTAAAACTCTCAGCACCATGTCTGCCTGAATCCCACCATGATCCCTGCATACTAATAATGGACAAAATCTCTAAAACTGTAAGCCAGCCCCAATTGAATGTTTTCTTTCATAAGAGTTGCCATGGTAATGATATCTCTTCACAGCAATAGAACACTGACTTTTGGCATTTTGCTATTTCTCTTTATACTCAAAAACTTAAAAGCAACACAATGTTGCTTAAAACACCAAATGTTTATGCCATAGAACATAAAGAAACAGAGCTAGTTAGTTCAACTAAAAGCTTCATCCCTGCTGACAAAGTTCTGGGAGGAGCTATAAGAAAAGTAATCATTTAAAGGCCTTGGAAAGAGCAGGGATACAAGGAACATAACTAAACATAATAAAGGCAATTAAGAGAAAGTCAACAGTCAACATCAAACTAAATGGAGAGAAACTCAAAGCAATCCCAATGAAATTAGAAACAAGACAAGGTTGTCCACTCTCTCCATAGCTATTCAATATAGTACTTGAGGTTCTCGCTAGAGCAATAAGACAACAAAAGGAAATCAAGTAGATCCAAATCGGAAAAGAAGAAATCAAACTCTCACTATTTGCTGATATGATAGTTTATATAAGCCATCCCAAAAATTTCACTCACATGCACACTCATACACATGCTTTTTCTTTTCATTGTTTATTTTGGTTTTAGTGTTTTTTAGAAGAAAGAATATGAAGTTGGGTGGGTATGGAGGTGAGGGATGATCTGGGAGTGGTTAAGGGACAGAGAAAACATAATAAAAATATAGTCTGAAATTCCCAAAATTATATAAAAACTTTTTAAAATATACTAACATTAAAAAATTGAAATATTAAAATATAACCAAAAAAATCTCACAAACAGAACTGGATTTATTAAAAACCAAGATGCAAGCTATTTCATCCTATGGAATGTCCATTAAAAATCAGAGTCAATGATATCTGAAAGGCCATATTCCACTAACCATTCACCACAAGGTAAGAATTATTTTACTAAGCACATATTATAAAAACACTGTCCTTTCCAATATAAGTAGTTTCTCCAAGTAAGTTCCTTCCCAATCCAAAAATTTAAACTCTTTGAACATACTTACATGCCTAAGAAATAACTCTAGAATCCAGTGTAAAAGTCCTATTGATGGATTTTTTCTTTGTTCCTTTATTAACTTATTCAAAAAATGTATAATATCTATCAGCAGTTTCTCATCTTCAGTGCAAGCAGGAGGTACTTGTAAAAACCTGTATTTTAGAAAAAGAATAATTATGATTTCTAGCTCTTCAACATGTACAGTCACACTGTTTATCAGGTGTGTATAGTCAACACAATCACATATTTTCTAAGAGAAGTCTAGATGCTTACGTAGGGTACTGGGAGATGCACAGATGAAGGAAAGCCATCGGCCTCCCGAAACTCCAGCCATGGTAGAGAAAACGTGATATAAAGGTAGTGATGAAAGCAAATGAAGTGAAAAGTAAGTCGCTAAGAGAAAAAATGCATACTCAACTGGAGCTGATGCTCAGTGGTAAAACACTTGCCTCCTGTGTATGGAACTCTAGGTTTACCCAGTCCTTACAAAATTAAAATAGAAACTTAAGGAAAAGTGCCAAGGGGGATGCCAGAGAGGAACACACTCCCTCCACTTTTCATTTTCAAACTGGCAGTGTCAGGCTTCTCTGATAAGATTATGATTTTCCTGGGTGGTGGTGGGGCAGGCCTCGGAATCAGAGGCAGAGGAAGGTGGATCTCTGTGAGTTCAAGGCCAGCCCAGCCTAGGCGACCTAGCTCCAGAATAGCTAGACCCTGTTACACAGAGAAACCTTGTCTCGAATCCCACCCCCCCAAAAAGAATTACGATTTCAAATCCACATCTGACTGATTAGTAAGATCAAGGTAGCAAAGGAAAGAAGGAAGGAAGGAAGGAAGGAAGGAAGGAAGAAAGAGAGAGAAGGGAAACACACACACACACACACATACACGTTGCAAAGAAGTTACTAGATTTTTGCAACAGACTAAAAGAAGGCTTAGAAGAATGTCTGAATTCAGAATAAGAGACACCAAAGCAACATTCTGAGATTCTTAAACAAACACTGGTGAATGATTGTTAGAAGGCTGTTAGACAATAAAATTCTTCTGTAGGGGAGAAAAAAGCTTGGAAAATCATTTTCTAAAAAGGTGATTGGGAAGAGAAGTGAGATTCAGCAACACTGGCAACAGCTTATTTAAAAACACCCATAGGAGCTTTATCAATAGCATAGCAATAGGAAGAAGTGTGTCACACACCATCCACTACTCACTGGCCTTTGACCAGTTTTTAAAAAACCTGTTTCCAAAACCTCCAGAGCTCCATTTTTAAAATGAGAAAATTCAGGCAAAGAAATGGTTAGGTAATTTTTCAGGGTCATGTGGTTACTACGGTAGAACATAAATGCTAATGCAAGCAGTCCAACACCAAGATAAAGTTAGTTATGCATATTTGCATAACTAATAATATGGTGATTGCTACATACATTTTCATTTATAGTGTCTACTTTGAGAAGATGGCATTCAGTTGAAAAAAAAAGAAAAACAAAAACACCAAATCTTGGCTTAAAGGAATACTGATTAGAAAACTATTTTTTTAAAAGACAGAATGAAGAAATGAGTCTAGTAAAATAAAATGTCAAAGTCATAAAAATTTCAAAACATCATCCATGATATCCAACAAAATCATAAAACTGTATCAGATCCCATATCCCTCAAGGCCACATGAGATTTCCGTCTTTCTGCTGTTCAAAGGTACTCTCTCCTAACGGGAGGCCTTCAACCCTTTGCCTGGCAGCTGTCCTATTTCTACCTGCTTAACGCTGTTATTTCCTGACTTAAACTTCTTCTCATGAAACACTTGTCCCCTACTGTTGAGATTAGAAACTCTTTCATCCAGTCTCCCCCTTGGGAGCAGTCCTACCTTGGCAACACTATTTGATTCCTTTGCCATGAGTTCCATGACAGCAGGGGACATGTTTGTTTTACTTACTATAAAATTTCCTAGAAAAGCTTAGCACCTAGTAGGTAAACAAAGGTTTGCTAAATATACCAGGAAAAAATAAAGATAACATTCTTTATTCTTTGTCTACTCCTTTAAACATCACTACTTTCCTTTTAAAAGTCATCATATCACGGAAGTATGAACAAAAAATCTAAATACCACTGAGAGCAAATGAGAAAAATTAGAGAAGAAATTGTATTTGAATAACTGGAGAGGTGTCATGTAAATACAGTTAGAATTAATTCTGAGTAAGTTTAAAGGACATACTGGTAGGTATAATTACAAAGTAACAATTCAAAATAAGAGCTCAAGGTCAAAGTCCAAAAATGGAACAGTCATTCTTTAAAAGGCTCACACTGGAGATGCATGGCTACTTAACAAAGAATAAGAAGGGAGGGAACTCATCGGGTACATGGCAAGACAAAAATCATCTCTGTGGACTCTGACACTCCCCAGTCTGCATTAATTAGACTCCTAACACCATAATCTGCAATTGCTCAAGTCCTTTCTGTAGCACTGCTTTGTATTTACAAAAAACCTGAGGACAGCCTCCATGAGCATTAAATTGCCTCCACATTATCTTGACTACCCAATACTACGTAATTATTATGCAGACATGCAGTTGTTGCAATGTATTGTTTAGAAAACAGCAACGTTGAAAAACATCTTTTCATCAGAGATGCTTCCTTTAGAGGAACTGTTTATTTATATGTTTGCATGTGCACAATGTGTGTACAGGTGACCAGTAAGACTGATAAGGGAATGATAGCTCCATACACAAAAATTATATGCAATTCTAAACCATACAATGTGGATGCTGGTAATGAGCTCGAGTCCCTTCCAAGAGCAGCACTTTTTTTTTTTAGTATTTCAATCCACAGTTGGTTGAATGCATGGATACAGCATTCAAAGCTATGGAACATACACACACCATCCTGCCCGTGTAGAGGAAAATACCATCATAAAAATGTGACACTCAGCTGCTCAAGGAAAAAACTGGGGCCATCTCCTTGGACACCTGGGATCCCC
>LOJH01011344.1:3634-14222 GCA_001685095.1 Ellobius talpinus
GACCAGGCTGGCCTCAAACTCACAGAGATCCACCTGCCTCTACCTCCCAAGTGCCGGGATTAAAGGCACGTGCCACCACCACCTGACCTCAAGTTTATTTTGTAATCTTTCATGGTCAAACTTTTGCCAATTGTTAGAAAACATCCAAATACCATTTTAATTAAGATGTTTAAATGTGTTTATTTTATGTGTTTTGGATGGAAGTTTTGTCTGCATGTGTGCATGCTCAGTGAAGACTTGGTGCCTGTGGAAGTCAGCAGAGGACTCTAGATCCCCTGGAACTGAAGTTATAGATGATTGTGAGCCCCCAACTGATTGCCAGTAATTAGACACATGTCGTGTGCCAGAACAATAAGTACTCTAAACCACTGAACCATTTCTGTAGTCCCTACAGCTCAATTTCAAGCAGGACTTCATCAATACTGTAGTAATTGTTCTTTTGGGTGTTCAGTAGCCATATTTGGAAACCTGTACCAATGTGCACAAGGACCACAGGAATAATATTGTGGACCTATCTCCAGGTCTACTAATTTCCATGGGACTACGGGACACCTCAAAATTCCCCCAGGCAAAACCACTGGTGAAAAGCTAAAGGAACTTGAGAGTCCTAAATACCCAGTATCTCATGGACTGTAATCTAAATTGACCCTAACAGCAATAACTATAATAACAGCTATAAATAACAATAGTTTTTATAATAATAACAATAATAGTAATTATAATGGTTACTTTTGGCCATCCCTAATGGCTTTATACCCCAGCAGGAAAGTATAACCAAAGAAGAAAATGATTGGTATAAGACAAAACAAAGTTAGCCTAGACTTTGAAAGAGACAAATGATAATTCAGGCCTTATATAGGCCTTCCCATTAGGACCTGTGTAAAATGTACTAACACACTGTGTAGGACAATCACAGCACCCCACACACACACACCCCAAGCGTGTGGGCACCTGAAAGTTTGGAGCATGCTCCCCTTAAATGAAAAGCTATAAACCTGGTCGGAACAGGCTTAACCCAGCTTTAAAAAAAGAACTTGGAGTGCGTTGGAAACTGTCATTCTGACTGCCTCTGGGAAGGTGAAGGTGATTAATTCAGGCATTTAAGCGCAAGGCTGCCCGCATCTTCCGTCAATCAGGGAGGCTGTTGCTGCCCTTCACAAACTGTCCAATGAGAAGCGCGGATATTCGGAAGGCCCCCTCCGTGCCACCATGTTTGAGTCCTGTGTTGTCGAGGAGCCCTGCCGTGCTCGGTCTGCACTACCTGTCTCTCCTGGTTTCAAGCCGATTGGGAAGAACACGTGCATGCATCTGAAAGAGGAAATGGTGAGTGTGCCCCGGGATCCTGGAATCCTCCTGCAGCGCTGTCGCCTGGCCGTTCCCCTGCTGCTATCCAGCCGGGTGTGCCCTGCTGGCTCACTGATCCCCAGAGCTCTGGAATTGTGTGCAGAGTAGCGGACGGGCACCGGATCCTGTCCGGTTCTGTCCCAGGGAATCTATTTCGTCCCGGGCCCCTGTCTTCTTGGGGGTGAGTCGTCCCTGGGATGTGCACCTCAGCACTTAAGGCAGCACTGGCAGGTTGGTGACGCAGCGTTCAGGCTGGTGTGAGGGGTCGTGGGCTGCCCTTACAGGTGTATCTGGGCTGCTTTCGATTTTTTTCTGTCGTCACCTATCTGAATTATATTCTTTTTAGTACCGCAGTTCAATAGGACAGGGCTTTGGCTTTAGGCGACATCCCCAAACCTCAACTCATCAATTAAACTGTGTGTGTGTTCTGCTTCTTAAAAATGGTGATTTCTAGAGGGTAATTGATTGTGCCCTCTGTGAGCGTGGGCCAAAATTCCCAATCTTAGAAGAAGGAGAGAAATCTAAATTTGATTTTTTTCATTGACCATTTCTGAGGCCAAAATTAGGATTTTTGAAAAGCTTTGCTAGACCTGGTGTTTGTGAGCCCTTTGGAGGGGATCAGGTGCTTGCGGTTGTATTGTTGTTTGTGTGCCCTGAGCTGCTTCCCCAAGAAGAAGGAACTGAGTCTGGGAGTATTTAATCAGTATTTATCATCTGGCATTCTCTGAGGGGAAATCCATTTGTACATTTTGTTTCTTGCAATCCATGGGCTGGGGTATTCAGTTTCTTTACCATTTGAAGTTGTCATGGTCGAGATCTTTTACTTCTAGTTCTTTTCCTGTTACTGCGAATGGGATCGTGTCCCTGGTTTTCTCTCTCAGCCAAGTCTTTATGGGAATAGAGGAATGTTCTTGCTTATTGAATGTTGATTTTATATTCTGCTATGTTCAAGAAAGTACTAAATGCTACAAAGAAAATGTTTACTTTTTTAAATTCCCTCTGTATTGTATTCATACTCAAATTGAAGGGATTTTTAGCAGTGTACTAGATAATTCCAGCTAATGATAAGTAAAATAGTGAGCATTTGCATATTAAGACAAGAAAGACAAACTTGGAGAGGGTAAAATATTTCCATTGTGTATGAAACAGTCTACTGTTACTTGAAAGTGAGTTTAGATTACCTGTACATTGAATTTTTTAAAACTCAGGGTAAACTGTACTTAGAAAAGAACACTTAATTTTCTGGTAGAAGTTGAAAGGAAAATAAGTACCAAATTAATCGGAAAGTTTAGGCCTCAGGAGCTGACACAGCTATCAAGAATACTTGCCACTTTTGCAGGGGACCTGGGTTCAGTCCCTGCAGCCAGGTTGGGCAGCTCACTGACACCTGTAAACCCAGTTCCCGTGGACCTGACATTCTCTTCTGGCCTTTAGAGACTGCACACAGGTGTTATACACAAAGACATATCAAAAAAATAAATCTTACAGAACGAAAATCAAGCAAAATAGTTTATTGCAATGAAAGCAGTTACACATAAAAGGCATACACATTTTTGTTAAAATTATCCATTTAGGGCTGTAGAGATGGCTCAGAGGTTAAGAGCATTGCCTGCTCTTCTAAAGGTCCTGAGTTCNCTGGCCTGCAGGCATACACACAGACAGAATATTGTATGCATAGTAAATAAATAAATTTTTTAAAAAATTATCCATTTAAATGTCAATATTGTGTGTGTGTCTTTGTATGCAAGTGTGCAAGCACACACCAGTTTAAAGGGAGTGACAGAGGACATTAGACTAGAAAACTTAACTGTCTTTCTTCTATGGGTAAAAATAATTACATGAAAGAGATGGAGTTTAGTAGTTGTGGTACCATTGTTGAAGGGATTAAAAATATTAGCCATTGCTGGTCGTAATGAAATCCTGAAATCTCAGCAATTGCAAGACTTAGGTGGGAGGATTGCTGTCAGTTCAGTGACATCCTAAACCATAAATAGTTTCAAGTCCTGTCTCAAAGACAAACCAAAACAGCTTGATAAAACATCTGTGCCACAGGAGAAATTACTTGAGTTCTATCTTCTAATATGATGGGCGTTGTATAGTGCAGTGGAAATGAATGGAAGACGTTTTTACCAAGGAAAGATATGCAGCAATATATAGTTTAATTTCCTCAGCCATCACAGTAATGCCTCTTTCAAAAGATCATATGAATTCTATATAGTAAAATCTTTCTGTTATTTACCTCTTAAACATATGAATGTTTTCAGGGTGTACCTAGGGTTAAGGTCAAGGTAGATTCAAGGTATGAAGACAGGGTCAGTTTCTAAAATAGTGTATTTATGCCCCCATTGAGTTTAATTAGTGCAGCCCTTATTTACATGGGCAAGGGGTTCTATACAGGAATATGGCAAACATAACAAGGCCACACTCCAAAAGAAAAATGACTCTCCCTCCCCAAGAAGCCACCAACTAAAACTAGCTTTTCAGTTAAGGATGGAGCTTTGGAAGCCTCTCCCAAGTCCGTTGCTGGGCTTTTTCACCGGCATGATCCCATGCAGACCTTGTGTGGGTAACCACAGCGATTGTTAATTCATGTATGCAACAGCCATGTCAGGTCCGGAGCTCAGCATTTGATAATACTGCTCCCCATGTCCCAGCGCTTACATTTTCACTTCAGTTTTTCCACAGTTTTTCCTGAGTCTTGGGAATAGAGGGTTGATGTAATGTCCCCATCTATGGTTGAGCATACACAGTTATTTTCATAATTTAAACAGTAATGCTTCTTTGTCTCAACTACCATGGCTACAGAAAGAAGCCCCTTTGACCCAGGTTGGGAGAAGCAAACATCTATGAAGGAAGCACAAACATTTAGAAGGCCATGAGTGTGTCAACATCGGCACTTAGAAACACAACATCAGTGACTTGTCCCTTAGGACCTTTGACATTCCTAGTCATGGTTTTAACCATGTTAAATTATCAGACGTGACTTCCCTCTTCTGCAGCAGGCCTGAAATTTCATTGGCAAAGTTCCTTAGCTCCATAAACATTTTTTCCAGTAGACCCATCTTGTCTGGCATATCAGTATTGTAGCATCCGGAGTTCAGCTCAGGATAAAATCTTTGGTGCCTCTTCTCCCCCAGCAGGTTCCATAGGACCACTCAGCACTCTGAAAGAGTTTCCTGGTCAGCTCATGATTGGTTTCCCCGTATCCAGCAACCAAAATGTGTGGTGTCTTCAACAGTAGAATTTTATCATCTAGTTATGGTTGGTAATCTAAAGCAATGGCAGTAGCCTATATTGTTTAGGGTGCTACTGAGGCTTCTCTGGCCAATAACTCATATGGTGGTGACCTGTGCCTGACCCTGACATTTTTATTTAGTCCCTTGTGGCTTTTAGGGAGCAGCATTGTTCACTAATGGGTGGTACTTCTGCTTGCTTAGGTCTTTGTGGGTTTGTGGCCAGCCTCGTCTATAGGCAGAGTTCCAGGCTAACAAGGGCTACCTCGTAAGGCTCTGTTCCCCACCCCCTCCAAGAAAAATGTATTTTAAATTAGTTTACAAGCTAGTGCTGTTTCATAACGCTACTTCACACATCTTTAGTTTTGGTTAACACAGTTCTTAACCCTCCTTTCCCCTACTTCCATCCTCATCTCTTCTTAAACCTTTAGCTTCCAATATTTTCTCACTGATCATTCATATAACATATGTCCTAATATCCCTCTCATTATGTGTATTATATGTGTGTTCATTAAATACATGTATACATGTATATATTTATATGTGTGTATATATATTAAATTGGATTGCAAGATCATAAGTGCTCAGATAACTTCCTCATGTGTGCTTCTTTTGTTTAAGCCCTATTCTGGCTCCTCTTTTTGCCAACTCTGTCATTCCCAATCCTGCTTGGGCTCTTCAGTCCCCAGTATTCCATTCTCTACTTTTGTTTTATCTGCATTCTACACCTCCACACATCCTCCCCACCAGTAGCCTGTTTTTGCTTTCTTCTCCTCCACATGCACTTGGTGAGAAACCACCAAGATTTGAACCTAGGAACCTCAGATGAGAAAGACCTTGCAGTGCTTCTTTTTTTTTTTGAGCCTGGTTGAACTCACTCAGTATAATTGTTTCCAGTTCTGTCCGTTTACATGAAATTTTCATGACTTCATTTTTCTCTACAGCTGAATAATAGTCTGTTGTGTAGATAACACCATATTTTATTATACGTTCTTAAGTTGAAGGATATCTATGCTGATTCTTTTTCCTACCTCTTGTGAATTGCTCAGCCATGAACATGGGTGTGCAAGTGTATCTCTATAAGGTACAAAGTGCTGTGGGCATATGCCCAGGAGTGGTATAGCCGGGCGATATGATAAATCTATTTCAAGTTTTGGAATTTTTTGTTTATGTTTATTTGCATGGGTATTTTTCCTACATGTATGCCTGTATATTGCATGTATGTACCTGTCCATGAAGAGCATAAGAAGGTGTCAGATCCCCTGGAACTGGAGTTACAGACAGTTGTGAGGTGAATGTTGAGAATACAGCCTGGGGGTTCTGCAAGCGCTGCCTGGGCTCTCATCTGCTGAACAATCTTTTCAGCCCTATTTCTATTTCTTTAGAATCCTCCAGGCTGATTACCATGGGGTGTGCACTAGTTTACATTTTCACCAACAGGACAAGGGCTCCCTTTTACCTACATCCAGGCCAGTGCTTGTTGCCATTTTTATTCCTCGCAATAACCATTTTGACTGGAGTGAGGTGGCCTCTTACTGTAGCTGTAAAATGCAGACAAATGAAACTAGATCCTTATCTTTCACTTTGTACAAAACTCAACTCCAAATAGATTAAGGACCTTAACAAACAACTTGATAGCCAGAAATTTCTCGATGAAAATTTTGTAAGTGTGGTTCAGGTGACAAGCACAGGTAAGGAATTTCTAGATAGGACTTCAAGTAAAACAAATGGGATTTCATAACACTGAAAATCTTTTGTATAACAAAGAGTCAATTACATGAAGAGGCAGGCAGCCTACAGAATGGAAGAAAATCAGCTATACATCTAAAACGGATTAGTGTCTATAATACAAAGCAATTCAAAACAACATAAAAAGAATCAAGACATCAAACACCCTAATTAAAAAGTGGACTGTGGGGCTGGAAAGATAGCTTAGCCATTATGAGCACTGACTGGTCTTCCAAATCACCCCCATTCAATTCCCAGCACCTACATGGCAGCTCACAACTGTCTATAGCTACAGTTCCAGGGATCCCAACACCCTCACACAGACATACATGCAGGCAAACCACCAAGGCAAATAAAAAATGTGGACTGTGGAACTGAACAGAACATTCTCATGAGAAGAAATAGAAATGGTTTGTAAATACAAAGTGTTCAATGTCCTCAGCCATTAGGAGATGCAGATGAAAATGAATGGGTGTGGCCTCATCCACTGGAGTATGATTAGCCTACCAGTAGCCACAAAGAAATACTGACTCTCCTTCTCCCTTGTGCGCCCTTCCCAAATCCATGCTGGAACTTAACTAACATAACCTCAAGTATTGTGGGAATTTCGTACTTTGATACATCCATGATAAAGAGATTGTTTTGGTGTGTGACATTGAGTTCCTAAGAATATATCTTGCTGCTCTGTAAGGACCAATCTTTAGCAGATCAGGAATTGAGAGAAATCCACGGAGTTGGCAAACTAATCATTCGACTTTTCTATCTTTGGGAGTAAAACCTAATTCTCTAGGGCTGACGAGGTGGGGCTAAACTTAACTTTTCTGGGGCTAGTGCAAAGGGAAACACACACACACATACACACACACATACACACACACACCTTTAGAGAGTCTCCCTATCATCTTTTCTTTTTTTCTTACCTCTATCCAGTGTATCCCTTCTATCTCTCTCTATGTCTTCCTTCTAACTAACTTTATTTTTTCCCTTACAACTTACATACCCCAGAAAAATCCTTCAAACAAAATAAAAATTACAATGTGGCTACATTCTATTTTTAAGTGAATAATTATAATGAATACAAGTAGAACACACTATGCTTTCCATATCCTTTACATGATTAAACATTTTACATATTACAGGTAAAAAGCAAGTTGTCCCAAGAACCCACATACATTCATACCCAAGCAACTTGTTATAGATGAACAGAGTGTAAGCAAGCAAGGTATTTTTCTCAGGCAGTTCTTTTGCTGGCAGACTGCATTTTGTGGCTACAAAGAAAAGATCAATCACTTTATTATTTATCTCAAAAGATAATCTTAGAAATATCCTTAAACAATCACTAATCTAAACTTTTATATATGAAAAACAATTAGCTCTACTTTCATCCTTAGGGTGAACACCCACTTACTAACAGTTTTGTTTTGTTTTGTTTTTTTAGTATCAGGAAACTGAGGGCAAAAATGTGTACAAGGAATTAATCATCACTTTTGATCACCATTCTAGAAAGAAAGGCACGCACTTCATCAGCCAGCAATAGCCAGGCTGCCATTGTTCCTGTTCCCTGACTTCAACAAGTTTCTTGTTCAACTATTAAAAGTGTGCCTTTATAAACTTTAAATTGTTCCTCAACATTTTCTACCTCAAAGCCATTAACAAAAATATCTTAACCTAACCTTAAGTCATTATTTAAAGCTTTGTTTTAGCTGTGATGCACACCAAAACCCATGAACACATCTCCCAACATTAAGATTAAAAGAACTTGAGCTATCTTAGCTTCTGGGACTTAGTTGTGCCAGCTGGATGACACTTCCTTGTTCTTATTTTCTATTCTCTGCAGCCCCTGCTTTTCAGGGGCATAGACAACACTCTTGTTTTTACCTCTATTTATTTTTCCACTAAACTATCTTCTATTACAATCTTTTACTATAATTATTAAAAAAAACCTCGATCATGAAGATTCTATTTAACACTATTTTTTTATAAAATCATTGCTTTAGTTAGAAAATACAGCTTAAGAGGAAATCATCTTCATAATAATTCACAGGTAAAAATATTTCCAGGAGATAATCACACCACATTAAAGGCAGTGGGGATTCCCCCACACCCATTCACACCATGCCAGATACCAGAGAAAAATGGTAGCGGCAAACATGCAAAGACACAACAATAGCAAGAGACATTCTGGAGCCAAAGCCCTCAGGGCCTTGCCTGTCTAAGATTCACTCATCAATGCCTTGCATTCTGGTGGGCAGAACTCCTGAAGTCAATTGCCACATGCTGCTCCTCTGACAGGGTCACCAACAAATATGTGCACTTGCCAGGCCTAGTGGCCCAAACCTTTAATCTTAGCACTTGGCAACAGAGACAGGTGGTTCTCTGTGAGTTCTCGGCCAGCCTTTTCTAAAATATGAGTTCCAGGACAGCCAAAGCTGTTATACAGAGAAACCCTGTCTAAAAAAAAAAAGAATATATGCCCTATTTTCTTTATGTCTTTATCCATTTAGTTTCTTCCATAAAATCATGGAAAATAACTGCTAACAGTTAACCCTTGGTGAGATTTAATATGTCATTTTCCATAATGCTTCTGGTTTTAATCATATACACTCCTAAGTATACATAAGCATAAGATTGTAAATATGGATTCTCCTTTTTAAAAAAAATCCCTTGGAGAACATAATTTGTCTTATTAAACTTACAGCAAAAACTAGCTAATACTGGATTACCCCAACATTCACATGTTTTGGACATGTAATAGTTTGTATTTGAATAGAAATGGGGCTTTGCTGAGGGTTTCCTAAAGGAAGTAACTTATTTACATCATTTGAAACAGGTATATAAGTTGCCTGATGCAGGGGTGTGGGAAGGTGTCCTAGGTTACTACCATGGTCTTAGGTGCCTTGTTGGAGTAGCAGGTGCACATAGCCCAGGCCAAGTGAAGTTCCATGTTGCTAAGGCCTTTCCTATGCTTTCGTGCCTTAGTCTATTTGTGGCAGCCTCCAGTTGGAGTATGTGATCTCCCAGTGAACCTCTTGTAAAGGCATTGGCTGGTGACTTGAGTTACTGTTGAATGAGAGTTGAAGAGGTTTATTGGTAGGAGTGATGACATAATCATTACAAGAGAGGAGTCCTGCCTGGCCACATATCCAGTAAGGAAAGTCCGGGAGATGCTGTGATCTGAGAGAGCCTGTTTCCTTTGGGTTTGGTTAGGAAATAGGAGAGAGATCGTCCATAAATGGTTACTACTCCATAATTAGAGAGAACAGGTTATTTGCAGCTCGTGTTACAAAAAAGACAGGGCCCCTCCAACCTTCAGACGTACACATTGTGTTTGTGTAGAAAGCTTAGATATTTGAAAGTCACAAATGTAAAGCCATAGAAAGAAGTATGTGAGTTGCTCATACTAGACAGACATTGAATGACTTAGTCTCTCATAACCAGAAGGGTCTGATTCCCAGTGCATTGGCCTGGTTATCCAGCAATGGGCTGACACCTACTGACTCTTAACTGTATGATGTGTGGGCAGATGCAGCAGCTTTAAAGGGCTAAGGAGTACTCAAGGAAAGACTAAGAAGTAGATGGTCCCCAGTCAGGACCTTGTTCTCTTGGGTGGTTGTGGAGCTTGGGACAGAGCAATTATGACTCAGGAGGAGTGGCTTAGTTTGCCCCAGACTCCAGGCATCCAGAGCAAAGCTATTTTCAGTCATCATTTCTCATTGGTATACATGGCCAGCAATACAGTAGCTTGTAGGTGTTTTCTGTCATCTATGCCCACAGAGGGCTTTTTTCCTTTCTCCTTTTACTTTTCTGCTTGTCTCTACGAGCAAGCACACATGGACTGCTGAACCAGGGACGCTGTCTGTCTCACACACATGTAAGAAAGTGAGGAGGAGGCTAAAATGGAAAGGGAAAAAAAATAATCCTGCTTTTTATGAAAAGACATTTTCTTTTTAATTTGGTCTATATGTATGTCAGTGTGCATGAGAGTATTAGTGCCAGTGGATGCACAAATAAGTTGTTGGATCCCCTGGAGTTGCAGTTACGTGCACTTGTAAGCTACCTGGCTGTGGGTACTGGAAACAAACTCCACTCCTGTTTAAGAGCAGCAATTACTCTTTCTTTTGTTTGTTTGTTTGTTTCTTTTTTTTGAGCCAGTCTTTCTCTGTAGCCCTGGCAGTCCTGGAGCTTGCCCTGTAGGTCAGACTCACGTAGATTTGCCCGCCTCTGCTTCCCAGGAGTTGAGGTGTGCCCCACCACCACCTGGCAGAGCAGCTATTTACTGCCAA
>LOJH01011345.1:0-13612 GCA_001685095.1 Ellobius talpinus
ACTTACTGTATATAATTTCATAGTATGTTTAGAACTCTTTTACTTAAACAAAAGTGGGAGGTGTTGCGGGAGCTCCTTCTGCTCCTTCAGCCAATACCTGCTGATATACCAGCCCATTGGGTCATGGTCTCTCTATCTTTAAAAAAGCAGCAACTGCCCTCCGCTCACTCTCTTGCTTCCAGTTCAGCTTCTGGTGACTAGGCTCTTTTCCTGATTGCACAGAGGGCTGTTGTCTGAGATGGTGATCTATAAGTTTTTCCCCTTTAAATAAATAACTATTCTAATAATCATAATTCCGAACCAGTGTGGGATTGTTTATGACTTACGCCTTCATGTCTCTAACCATGTTCTGACGGCTGCCGATACACAACATTCAAAAGAGAAAACCTCTCAGCCAAAACAAAAGATCTCAAACATTTGTTATAGCAATACGCTGAATGTCTTGGGCTCAAATTATTTTCTTTGGTACTATTGAGATTGCAAATCAAATTAGCAATTTTATAAAAACAATCCTAAAGTACGTTTGCAAATGATTCAAATATAGAATGTGTTGATACAAGTTTACACAGCCAGAGCATGAGAACAATTCCATGCTTCATTCCTTAGTGCTCAATTACTTGGCCAGAGTCGATAAATTTGACTAGATGGTTTTCCTACTGCTTTTCAGTGCTTCAAATGGGTACGTTCAGCCTTCTCGTAAGTTGAGAGCAAACATATTCTGACTTTTTGTTCTGATGTTGTTCATACGAATAACTTTTAGAAAAAAACATATTTCAAAATCATCTGATAATTTAAAAATTTATGTTGCATATGTTTCTTGGGGTTTGGTGCATGTGCATGCCACAGTGCATATGTGGAGGTTAGCAGACAACTCCTTCTAACATTTGGGTCCTCGGGGACTGAATGCTGGTTGTGGTTGACACTCTTGATGGCAAGTACTTTTACTGACTAAGCCATATAATCTACTCTCAGTTGATAATTTTGTAATATTTCTATTGACCTGAAATCACTGTAATCCTTCTAAAACTGAGCTTTCATGTGTTATTTTACTTTTCAGTTTTTCTAGAAGATGAGACTTTTGCCCAAGGCTTTGTCTAACTTCTCCATCACCTGTAAGGCTAGTCTCTGTCTGTACCTTTTGGTCCAGTCCCCAAGCCTTCATCAGGACATAATGCTCTGAATTTCCCTTCGTTCTGTCACAGACACGGTTTTGAACAGGAGCCACCAACATCTGGTTTAATGAAAGAAGAGGTGAAAGTTCACCCTTGTTCTCATACAGATTTCACAGAAAGCCCGGGTTCAGAGGAGGTGAGAGGGCCATGTCCCATTGTTCATGCTTGTTTATTTCTGCCTTGATCCAAAAATAATTTTCTGATATGACAAGGGAGGGCAGCAGGTAAAAGAGACATCTGTGAAGTTTAGGTACAAAGAAGAGCATTTAATTTTTAGATATTTGTCAAAATTATTTGAAAAAGGTCTGATCCAAAGGAAAGGGCCAGAGCATCTTTATCAACAAGAGGGTATTCTGACTTCTGTATCCATCATTCTCAAACAAAAGTTTGTGTTTGGGGCCCTAACTTTCCTTCCAAAGAATCCAATGTCACTGTGGGCAGGAATCAGGTGAGCTTGTTAGATGAGGACTCACAGGTCAAACAACATCTTTCTGGGTTCCATTTTTAAGTACAGTTTTGGTCTCAAGTCAAAATTACAGGTTTTTAAGAAGATTCATTTATCACTTTTTTGTGCATGTTCATGTGGCTGAGTATGTGCTATGTCACATGACTACAGCACCCATTCATGCAAGGCAAGGGAACCTGAGTCCCAAGAACTGGAGTTCCAGGGAGTTGTCAGCCACCTAACACAAGTGCAGGCACCCAAACTCTGGTCCTCAGCAAGAATAGCAAGTGTTCTAATGGAGAAGTCCTCTCTCCAGCCCCCAGGGACAGTTTTTAATTATGCTTGTATTGACAGCATTGAACACAGTTTGGCCTGGAAATGATAAGTAGGGTGGATGACAAGCAAAGCAGGTTACCAAAGCTCTAATTTCCTGCTGGAGAAATCTATCACTACGACCTTGACCAGCAGAGTCCTGGTGAGGCAGGGACTGGGAAGGAGGTCAAGGACAGAGTCACAGGACTATGGCTCACTTCGGGAGTGAACCATTTTTCCTTTTCCCACTGCTGTTTACATATTGTTTGCAAACTACTGAAGACAGCCTTGTAGGAGCTGCTTGATTTAACCAAATCTTTACCCCCTTATCTGTCTTCCTTTTGTACCTCTTCAACCTTGTGGCCTCATTTTACCCTGAAAGACACTCCTTCTAGGCCTTATCCTGAGCACACCTGCAGTTTTCAGTGCGGGGATACACATGGGTCACTGTTTTTACCCCATAACTGCGGACCATCTTGACCCTTTCTGGAATCATGTTTTAGTCTGTGTTTTGGCCCTGTGATATTATTAGAGCATGCTATATACCTCTTTGTTACCTGCCTTTTACATGGCAGGTCCTGGTTTGCAAAGCTTTACAATTAGTTGGCAGGGCGTGTCCCAATATTTATAATATTAATCCCAAGTGTGGAGCTGGTGCAATGCAGAGCTCCTTGTTCTGAAGAAGGAAAGCTGTATCTAGCTGTTTCTCTGTACCTGTGTGGCAGGAAAAGCAGCATGAGGTCTGAATTGAGATTTTCCCCCTCGGCGCTAATGACTGTTCCATAACTGTTAATATATTATCCCATGCCTACAATGAATACTTTGTATGTGTACTGCATTAGTCTGTGCTCTCAAGTGAAGCAGAACTTCTGGGATGAGTATATGCTGTAAAGGGGTTTTATTAGGTTGGCTTACACAGTTTTGGTTTGGAGAGTCCAACTGTGGCCATCTGCATGCTGGAGATGCTGAAAACCAAGTAGAAGCTCAGGACACAAGGATGGATGTCTCGGCACTCCTAAGCAGGCGAGGAAGGCTTGGGAGATTCCTCAAGAGCAGCTGGTCTTTGATATACATTGAAAGGTTGGAGAAGCTTGTTTCTGATGTCAGTGATGGATATCAGTGCAGAACGGCAGAAGTGCTCACCAGGGAAGGCAGGCAGGCAGGCAAAAAACAAAAACTTTTCTCCTGAGACTTCTTTGTAAAGAGCCATTGATGGGAAGTATTTCTGTCTTTGGTGCACTATGAGGGTCTTCCCCCCTCAGTTAATCCTTCCCTGAAACATTTTGGAACACATTCAGAGATACCTCTTAGTTGTCCAGTTAAGATGACAACCAAGGTTAACCAACCTTCCTGTGAGCATCTTGCTCCTTGCACTGAGGAGAAATACGTCATCTCTTTACCATAAGTAATTGATCCTGGTGCAGAGAATTACTTATGACAACTTTTACACAGAAATTTGAAAAAACTGCCTTCAGTGAGGTCACTTAGCCAGATAAAAACAATACCACTTTCAATGTTTTAATAATTAGCCAGTTTCTCTGAAAACTCACCTTCTGAAAATTAGTAGACCCCCACCTCCTTGCAGAAGCTGCTGTGAAGGTAGAGATGCCCAGAGATTTACCTAGCTGTATCATAGACCTCTATTAAAAGAGCTACATAGCTAAACATTTCACATATCTGGATGTTTAAAATAATGAGAAACAAAGGAAATTCAAGGTCAGCTTATAAGCCCAACATTTCCAAAGACTAATAAATTGGCTTTAATGTTTAAAACATCCAAGGGCTTCCTAAGTCTCTTAGGTAATTTTGACTCTCTACATTAGTTAAGACCAGGGTTTCTAAACTTTGCACCTCCTTTAATAGAGGCTCTAAGGGAAACACACAAACAAATTGTATATGAATTTGTTTTCCAATGTTTAGTGGCAAGACTCCAATTAGTTCTAATTATTTTGCAAGGCTGTTGATGCATTGTCAAGGATTTAGGGACTTTTTGTACTTTGGGGTTATCGTGGTTCAATGTTAGCTTTTCCAATTATTTCTAGGTGATTGTTTAGAAGTTATTAAAATATTGGGATCTCTCAGACTATTATTCTTTAATATCAGTCAACCATGCTAAGTAATATTAGAACATTAAAAACTACATCTGTGGGAACAGCCAATAAATAAAAACACAACCAGGCAACAGTGTTTCATAGGAGATCATTTGGATAAATTCTCAGAATCGTTATCTGGAATAGACAGAGCAACAAAATAGAAAAACAGAGGAGCACATTGAAATCCAGAGAACAGAATGAACATACTCAAGGTCATCTACAAAATATGCTTTGGGATAGCTTTAATAGAGGAGAAAAAGAAATACCACCATGAGAACGGTATGAAATAAAATGCAGAGGCTACAAAAACTAGAAAGACATCCCATGTTCACAGGTTAGGGAATTAGTGTTGGCTTAAATGATTGTATTGCTCCAAAGCATTCACAGTCTCGGCATAATCTTCATCAAAACATCAATAATTTTCTTCACAGAACTGGGAAAATGAAATCAGAAATTTTGTATAGACTCCTTTAAAAAGCTGTGAATAATGAAAATGATCTTTAATTAAAACAACAAAGCCAGAAGCCTTGTGCTGACTTGAAGGTATACTACAAAACTGCAGACATCTAATCTGAATGGCATCCACATTAAAAATAAAAAGACAAGCAGACTAAGGAAAAGAATAGGTTACCTGGAGGTAAAACTCCACATTCACAGCCCACTGAGTAGATTAAAGTGCTGAGAACATAGACTGGAGTAAAGGCAATGTGATGATTAATTAACATTGCCAAGCTGACAGGATCTAGAATTGCCTAACACACAAGCCTCTGTGGCTCTAAGGGAGTTTCTAGATTAGATTTGTTGAGGTAGGAAGATTCACCTTAAGCTTCGGCAACATCATTCCATTTATTGGGGTCCTGGATTTAATAAAAAGGAGAAAGGGTGTTAAACACAAGCATTCATCTCTGCTTTCTGGCTTTGTGTATGCCACGTCTTTCTAATCATGACAGACTACACACTACAACTGTGAGCTACTATTGGGTCTTTTTGCTTTAAATTACTCTTTGTCAAATGTTTTGTTACAGTGATGAGCAAAGAAACTAATACAGAAAACAATAAAACTTACAGGGGAAATTGAACATTCAAATGCACAAGAGTCCAAGTAATTTTCTATCCTTTATCAGTTTTGAATATCAACTCAAAGTTCATTAAAGAATTGAATCTAAGAAGAGAAATATATTATTAGAAGAAAGCTTAAGAAAATTCTTCAATATATTACAATGCTTAAAATAATCTAAAGAGGATCCTAAAATAATAGATGACTTGAATAAAAATGTAAATAAAATTTCATATAGTTATTTTCTTAAAAAATGAAAACAACCAACAGAGTGAGGATGTGACCTGCTAGACAGGAGAGCGTCTATATTGTCGTGATATAGATGCCCTCACCCCTCCTGACTGACAGCAGAACTTCCTTGTGGTCTGTAATGGACATGGATGTTTGTGTTCTTTTTGGCCGGAGGTTTTCCACAGAAGCAGTAGAGATATAAAAGGCTTTATCTGGGGTAAAATAAAGGTTGCTGTTCTTCCACCTGAAAAGAAGCCTCCGTGTCTCAATCTGGGCACTCCTGGCCAGTCTCTGCAGGCAGGCCGTGCTAGCGTGCGGCTCTATATAATCTGTATATCTAACAGTGAGATTAAAATCCAGAACACAAATTCAACTTTCCAAACTATTTATTCATATGGATGCTTTGCCTGAATATTATGATTATGTCTGTATATTTCTGGCCAGAAGAAAGTGTCAGATGCCCTGGAACTGGGGTTACCATGATGGCTGTGAGCTATCATGGGTGCTGGGAATTAAACCAAAGTCCTCTGGAGGAACAATCAGTGCTCTTTACTGCTGCGCCATTCTTCCGGCCCCTAAAAATTCAGCTTGTTAAAACCCAAAGGGCAGTGAAAGGAAAGTGAAGAGGAGGAAAGGGAAGATGAAGGGAAGGGCAGGAGGGAGCGAGAACAAGGAGAGCACGCAGACATGCAATTAAGGTGTCTATCATACAATGTCTCACAGAAAGACAGAAAGAATCATTTCCATCCCAATTTTGTACCTGTGCTGTGAATAAAGCCTGGCCATTGCCAGATGCTCCATGTAGCATAACTGCATTGACATCAAAGCCAATAACTCATGAAGCTGAAATACAGTGTTGGAAGGTGGGGCTGGGCTGGACCCATTTTCATTTGAGATATTTGCAGAATCATAAAATAATTCCATAAGAAAACTACTCGAATTATCACAAAGTCCTGCCTGCTGTTCTAGGTGCTGGCTACATGGGTGTGTCCTTTTGTGAAATTTCATCTCCCTAAAACTTAGGATTTGCTGGTGTCCATCTCTACATTCTATACTTGAAATGGTAGCATTTATATTGAGGACTAAATGCCACAGGGAAATGAGATGTTGGGGTCATAGTTGTAGTGTACTTTGAAAGTCAGATTGTGTCTCTAACAATCACATTCTTTCTAAAACCAATCTCTATTCAGGCTACATATAACATATTTACATATCATGTACACGTCATTTTCCAAAATGGAATTGGATGAAGGGGCTGGGGCAGACTTAGTGGGTGAAATATTTGCCATGTCAGTATGAATACCTGAGTCCGGATTCCTATCATTCATGTAAAAACTGAACACAGTGGCATGCATCTGTAACCTCAAAGCAGATGAAGCGATGCCTGTGGTTTTCTTGCTAGCCAGCCTAAATGAATGAGTCTTAGGGTCAGTGAGAGAACCTCCATCAAAAATGGAGAAGATGCCCAACGTCGACCTCTGGCCTCCATGTCACCAGACACACAGAAAGAAACCAAAATTGACAACAGAGTAACTGTGATCACTGGGTCATACCATCGTGATGCAGGTTTGAAAGCACATATTGCTCACCTTAAGGAAATAGCAAAGGACATGGCTTTGGCCAGACATACCCACAGACAATAAAGACAGAGTTCCCATCACTCCATGCTAAGTCTATTTTTATGAGTCCATCTACATTCTCCCTTGAACTTCAGCCATACTTTCCCTCTTTCTCTTACACTGAAAGAAATAAGAGAAAAGGCATCACTCCCCTCTGAGCAATTCCATTAGAGAGCTGGGCCCTCATTTTTATAATACAATCTGGCGTTATCTATGTTTTGTCTATAACCAGTGGCAGGCAAGCAGAAGATATTGCTGTTGCCCAGGGAGAAATCTTGAAGCAGTTTTTGACTCAAAGGCACTACTCACTTAGAATGGTTTCTCTCAAGAGAAATACCTATCAAGTAGCTTTAAAATAAATTGGAAAGGGAAGTGGCGGGGGGAGACAGAGGAATGAGTGAAGAGTCAGCAAATGAGCAGGTTTCCATTTGAAATTTAAATTGGCAGCTGGAAATATTTGAATCGCTCTGCATTTAATATAATTTGAATGGGGCAGATGATAGTCGTGCATTTTGAGGAGGAAAAGCCAAACCTTGACTATGAGCCTCTGTCATTCTGCACAGCTCAATTTGACACACTTTCCTCCAGTACGCTTTGAAGAAAATGAGCTCTGGGTGTTTTACTTGTTTATTCCTTGAGAGCACAATGCATAACTGGTGTGAGTACAAGATTCAAGCATGTGATAGCCAGCTATGAACTATTCAGTGAAACTGCTGACACGGGAAGACTGGTCAAAACCTTCAACGTCTGATTAGCTGGAAGGGAAACATCTCTAACGTGGAAATGGACCCCCAAGTCCAGAAGAGAGCCATTCACAGCAAAGTTATCTCAATAGTTAAGGAAGTCAGTAATAGTATGTAGGGAAAAATCAATTATCAAGAGAAATATGTAAATAATCTGTGATGATTCTGAGGAAATCATTTCTTTGCATCAGAACGCTGATATTGCATACTTATTTCAGTCAGCTTTCCGGGTCCAGACACATCTCAGAGAAAATAAAACAGGCACCTTCCATGCTAGGGACATTAAAATTGGGCTAGGAAGTAGCCAGCAAAAGGATGAGAAGGAGAGTCTCATGAGGAAGGCAGAAACAGGCATATGAGACTCTTCTAGAGACACTCTAGTACTAGTACTCTTGTGCTATCTCTAGTACTAGAGATTACACACATGCTTTATCATCACACAATGGAAGGGACAATTAATAGGTGCTGCATTTCTAGAAGGAATGAAACTTGCACACCCATTTCCCACATTTTATCTTCCAAACACAGGAAGACAGGAAAAGTGTTCTTATTCCAATTTCTTTGCGTGTGTGCATGGGAAGAGGTGGGTAGAGTGCACACATATATGTACATGCATGTAGACACCAGAGAAACCTCAAGATTTAGTCTTCAGAAACCATTTATTTTTTATAATTTTTGAGGCAGTGTCTCTCCCTGAACTGGATGTAGCTCACTAAGTAGGCTAGGCTCTGCAGCCAATGAGTCCCAGGCATCCTCCTGTCTCAACCTCGGCTGTATTATAAAAGTGCCCCACCATCATTCACTGGTTACATGTATGCTAGAGATCAAACTCAGATTCTCATGCTCACAAGGTATAACCTTTACCCACTGAGCTCTTTCTTCTTATTCCAAGTCTATGAATGAGGAGGAACAACAGGTGGTCAGAGCAGACCCACCTGGCCTTTAGCATATCAGCGCAGAGTGGCGAGAAGCATGAACTAGCAATCTTTATGTTTGAGGTGTGAAGTCTGAATTCACCTCCAAACTCTCTGAGGTTCTGATTGTTAATGGATGAAGTTGTAGAGATCATGCCTGCACTATCGAGATTGGTTGTAAATTGCAAATAAGATGATATATACAGATAGGCTGGAATATATTCCTGGCATGTGTAGCTCCAAGTCTTTGTCTTCATTAGAATGAAGAAAAACAGAGAAGTTTGGGATGCTTTGTTTAACTTGCTACAAAGAACAGTCTCAGAAACATTCCAGTTGCATAACATCTTGCGGCTTCTCTATTTTTCTGTCATTGTCTCACAGTATTAGATGCTTGTAGAATAAGGACAAACGGTTGAACTGTCTTGAGCAGGAACCCTCGCCTGTGTGGCTCTTGGTCACCAACTTCCAAATTGTATTGTTGTGTGAGCAGAGATCTTTAAACATGACTTCAAATATTTCCACTTCACTCAGGGTCTTTAACTTCACACACTAAGACAGAGTTAGGAATAAAAAATTAAAGATGTCCCATAACTGGTTGAAAGTTTTCTGTGTTTTCAGTTATGTGTATGTGTTTGAGTGTCTGTCACATGCGTGCAGGTACCTTCAACGGCCAGAAGAAAGAAATGGATCCACGGAGTAAGTGTTGCAGGCAGCCAATGCATAGTTGCTGGAGACCAAACTCAGGTCCAGAGAAGCAGTAAACTCTCTTGAGCACTAAACCATCTTTCCTGCCTCCAGCCTTCCTCATTTCCCATTTCAGGTGTCAACTCAGAAAAGACAGATAATTTAAGTAAATTCAAGAAAAAGAAAAAGATTATAAGTTACTGTGTATCATATGTATCAAACTTATAGTTGGAAATATCATCTAGTAATAGGTTACAAAACGGGCTACTTTCATAGCTGTGCACAATTTAAAAGGAGAGGACATGCATAAATATAGGTAATAATAAGGGTTGAAAGCATTTAAACTTTTAAAATATTTAAATGTGGTTTGATTGCATCCCCCAAACAACTTCTTCTGCCCTCTCATGTGTGTCACTAAATATAGCCTTACACTCTGCTAGATCAGAGCTGTATCCACAAAGCAGGTAATTATCCTTTTGTAATGAAAATAAAACCTATAAATATCACCTCATTAGTAGGATTGTGTCCTCACTATTACCTGCTCTCTTCATGATCTAGAATAGTCCACAGAAGATTTAGGCATCTAATAGCCAGAACAGCAATCCCAAGCTGGGCTCCTGGCAGGAGTGTTGTGGATCAAAATTAAATGTGACTGGACCTAAGTTTTAGATTGATGGGCTCTGAGGAGAAATAAATGAAATGAAGAAAACCTGGAATTGAAGAATTTGAAAGTTGATTCAGTATGTGTTTGTGTGTGTGTGTGTGTGTGGTCTGTGTGTGTGTGTGGCTTGTGTGTGCACATATGTGGAAGTCAGAGGAAAAAATCAGGTTTTGGTACTGTTTTTTATTTCTTGTTTGAGACAGTCTCTGGGTGTGTAAGGTTTGTGTGTGTGTGTGTGTGTGTGTGTGTGTGTGTGTGTCCTCCAGTTTCCAGAGCTATGTCTCTGCTTCTTACCTCCCAGATGAGTGTGCTACATGTCTTCCGGAACTTGAACTCACACCCTCTGCTCACAGGACAATTGCATTATTCACTGAACCTTCTCCTCAGCCCTCAGTTCTGACGTATGTACATTTTCATATCTGCATTCCTTTTCTGAATCAAATAATAAAATTTCCCAATCTTACTCGCCACTGCAGATGCTGCAGGTCAACCGTATAATTCAGTTCTCTTTCTCTCCCTGCATATTAAGTTATTGTGTTCTCAGCAAGAGATTAAGGAGAGCTATCATATTCTTTGCAATTTTATTCTAATTAGATACTCTTATCAAATAAATGATAATATAATAATTCAATCACTCTACTCTTGTTCAATTGTTTCAAATATGACCACTTTAACCCCAATGTTCAAACTGTGGTAGTGACCCCGCCGCCCCTCCCCGCCCCGCCGTGTGTGCAGGGAGAAAGACAGAGAGAGACTCAGTATCTTCTGCTACCATCTCCCTACCTTATTTTCCAGATATGATCTATTGGCTTATCAGTGATCTCCAGCCTCCTCATATCCCTGCTTCTCCACTGCCAGGATCACAGGAGAGTACTCCAACACTGGATTTTTTAATGTGGGTTCTGGGAATTTGAACTCAGATCTTCATACTTTAAGAGCAAGGATATTTCTAGCTGAGTCTCCTCGTGAGGCCCTAGAAGGTAACTCTTAGCACCGAGGTGTTATGTCCGTTCAATATATTAACTCATCTGGGAAATCAAAAGCATTGTTCCTGAGGCCCCAGCATGCCACAGCCTTCTCCTCTTACTCCATGTGATTCTTAGGTGTTGCTCTTTGCTGCACAGCTCAAGTGCAACAAATGCACCAGGAGCACTGGCCAGTGTTGAGAGTGCTCTGCAGCTGCCCTCCTTATCCAGTTGGCTTCGGTCATTTGTCCCTTAAGATGTTCACAGTGCTATGGGGGTGGGGAGGCTCCATTTATTGAGTCACTGGCCAAAGTAGGCAGATTATCTCCTTTCTCATAGCCTGATGTTTCTTATCCCAAAGAATCTGTTTAATAGATGATGAAATGAGTGGCCTGGGATGAAACATGTCTCTTTTGTTGACAACGTGTTGGCTATCGCTGTCACATAGCCCCTCTGGAGGCTTGGGAAATGGTGCAGGGAGTATGGTCTCGTCACTTGTCCAAAGGGAGAGAAAATGCTGGCCCTAACTGCTGTTTCGTAAGGGAGCTCAAGTCCAGACTCAGTGATCACCACTAATATCTATCATCCCACCCAGCTTCCCCAGCCCCATGATTATGGGTATGCTTACAGCACAAATGGCAATCCACAAACTATTTTACAAAACAGAGAGGATACAAACTAAGTAGGAAGTGGAAAGGGAGGGATGAATCTGGGAAGAGCTGGGGAGGTGTGGGGTTGAATATGATCAAAATACATTGTGTGCATGCATGAAACTCTTTAAAAACAATAAAAGTATATTTAAAAGAAATAGTAATAGCTTCAAGTAATGCATATGCTAATTACTCTGATTAGAACATTACCTAGTATATTCATGAATCAGGACATCACACTCTACTTAATATGCATAATTATCATGTGTCAGTCAAAATAGATTTATTTATTCGATTTAAGAAAGACAAAAGTCCTATTGTCAGCATTCTGTATATTTTCCACCACTTCCCCAAGCCTGTATGTGCTCCTAGGTATCTCTTCTTTGGAGCACATTTTCAAGAAATTTTAAATCAATGTTTCTTACTTTAAATATGCATGATTATTGATTCTGGTCACCTGCTGTGGGATAGAACTTCAAACTTATTTTTCTGTCTATGTCACAGCTTTTACTGTTTGAACAATGATTCCCATCGCTTCCTTTCTGTCCTTGACCCTGAAGCCTTTTCCTCCACAAAGCACTTCTCCAAAATCACTCCCAGATCACTCACACAAGTAACAGCAGGCTGCCTTTGTGTCTATGCCTGCTATTTCACCACACACAATGTCCTGAAGCCGCAATCAGCTTGTTGCAAACGATACTTTCTTTCACTTTGAAAGCCAAACATTGTCATCCTGAGTACATGCAAGACAATTTTCTTGTCCTCTCATTTGCTAATGGATAGCTAAGTTCTCTGCTCTTATGAGTGTTGTAATTATCATGGGAGTGGACCCAGTCCTTTAATAGACACATAGTGGAGAAGGTTCTGGATCACTGAAAAATCTGGCCAACAGTTTTGGTGTGTATATTTTTATGTACACCAGTGTGTGCATATGCATTGGAGGTCAGAGGACCATCTCTGGTATCATTCCTCAGGTGATGTTCACCTTCTCTTCCCTTAAGATGGGCCTCTCATTAGGAATTCACCAAGTAGGGTAAACTGGCCAGTAAGCCATGGATGGACCTGCTTGTTTCCGCATTATAAGCAAGAGGCATCACTTAAGGTATTTTTTAAAATACGTATTCTGGAAATCAAACTCAAGTCCTCAAGCTTGGTCAGCACATTACTAAATGAGTTATAATTCTTTTCCTTGTCATCAAATTTTTAATATTGTATATTTACTAACCCAGAGCCCATATCAACAAAACTATGTACATGATACTAATATGGAGTGCTGGTTAATGTTGAAAGGTATAATAATAAAATAATGATCCAAACAATTGCTCAATTCAAAATGCCTCTTTTAGATTCTTTCTTCTTTAGTGAGTTCCCAATTGTTTCCTTCCTGCAGCCATTTTTTTGCATACAAAATCTAGAATGACCTTTTTTTATTATGAAACACAAACTTCACAGATAAAAAACTACATTTAGCAGATATAGACTAGATGACAGATTATATCAAGGTCCTATTCAGTACTTGACCAAGTTTTTGTATTAAAGCTACACTTGTTAGTGAAGGTGAGAAAAGAATTAGAATAATATAGGTAACAAGGAGCACAGAGGTAAATATCCCCATCGAAAGCTTTTTCCTGTCAAAGACATAGTCTTTAGCTGAATTTTGTGTTAATCAATATTTTGTATGTCTCTATATGTATCTATAGATAATATAAATGTTCTAGATTCTCTAAATTATGTGTCCTGACCATATAGTTTAGAGTTGGAGTTTTAGAATGAGTTTAGTGACATTGCTGTCTACGTTTGTGACTTTGCTGACATTATTCTCCCAGGAGCCTGTTGCTATATGACACATCACCCCTGGTGACCCTTTAAAATGGCTTGAAAAGAGCAACTGTTAAATCTTATCATGGAGTCCCAGGGCTGGGCTGGGAATCCAAACAATCCTAGCTTGGAGACAAGCCTCTGCCATGATACCTTGTGTCTCTATGGGAAAGGCTCAAGTGGGTGGGATGAGGATCATCTGGAGGTTTCTTTCTTCCTCTCTCTCTCTCTCTCTCTCTCTCTCTCTC
>LOJH01011345.1:13624-26570 GCA_001685095.1 Ellobius talpinus
CTCTCTCTCTCTCTCTCTCTCTCTCTCTCTCTCTCTCTCTCTCGTGTGTGTGAGTATGCATGTCTGCTCTGCATGTGTGGAAGTAAAGAAACTCTGTTCTCACTTGTGTGGTAAGCATTTTAACCACCAGGCCACATCCCTGGCTCCTGGTCCACTTCTTCGAGCTGTTCTGGTTGCTTGCTGCATGGACTATGATGAACAGTGCTCCTATGAGCACCCTCTCTTTGCACCCCAACATATGTCATTATGCGTTTCAGTATGAAACGAACAGGAGAGGTTGGAGAAATGTCTCAGCAGTAAAGGGCACTGGGACCAGGGTTTGTTCCCCAACACCTCATCTGTAGCTCACAACCAACCACCTGTAATTCCAGCTCCAGGGGACCTCACTTCCTCTTCTGGCCTCCATGGGCACTGCATTCACATGTTCATACCCACTCATAGACACATAAATAAAAAATAAATCTTAATAAATGAGAAAAATTGCTATAAGTGCAAATTGGCTAAGTACCCAGCTTTTCTTGGTACTACCAATGCGCTTACCAAAGTGGATGTATTCATCTGCCTAGCCAAGGAGCATAAAACTGGGATCATCCTTGCCAAAACAGAGCGCTTGTTTTCAAATGCTATCTTTTTGTTTATTGCCCTACAGAGCTTCCATCAGCCCTTGAGATAAAAACAAAACATTTTTTCGTAACCTGCCAGGCCTATCTGACCCGGTGCCTACACTTCTCTACGGCCTTATGATCACTTTGCTATAAAGCTCCAGCCCCACAGGCCTCCTTTCTAGTTCTCAAACAAGACAAATTCATTCTTTACCGACAACCACTGCACCTGCTGTTTCTTCTGCTAGGAACGCCTGCTTCCCTCATGTTAAAGATCTATTCCTGGGGGAGGATGCTTTTGATCAGGAGTCTAAATTGCATCCCACTGCTCACCCCCGGTTTGTCCCTTTCCCACTGTTCTGTCTCTGTTCTTTAGCCAATACCTCACAGAATCAACTCATAAACTTCCTTCTTTTTTAAAAACCTAATTAGTGCATATGTGTGTTTTGGTGTGTACAGATGCACGCATATGTGTTTGTGTGAGTGTATGTGCAGGACAGAGGTTAACCTTGGTTGTTAGTCCTCAGGTACTATCATTCATCTTCCTATTCTTTTGGGAGTCTCTCACTGTTCTTCAACTCATGGATGCAGTCAGTGAGTCCCAGGGATCTGAGTGTCTCTGCTTTCCCAGACTGTGATTACAAGTACTTGCCACCATGCTGGCTTCAATAAAGTGTGTTCTGGGGATTGAACTCAGATCCTAATGTTTACATGACAAGTATCTTCAGACAGGATTATCTCTCCATCCCCTGTTACCTTTCTCAAGTACTTATTTCTTTTTATTGTGCCTCAAACCTATAGGACCCAGAGTGACATGAAATGTAGGAAAGACTATTTTTAATAAGTGTATTTTAAATGAGTTGAATGAACTCCCTGAGAAGTTTGCTAGTAGGAGCTATAATTTGTTTTCTTCTTACATATTTGTGTTTCTGGCATGGAGCTTAGGACAAGGGAATAGCCTGTGATGTTAATAGCTTGGCTAGCATGAATATTGGAATGAAATAAAATCTCTCAGGGTTGCTTGACTAAATTTTTATTAAAATTGATAAGCCAGAGTGTCAGTTACTCTACTTGATTCTGCAACACAGTAACTGACAAAAGCCAATTAAAGAAGGAAAATGTTTATTCTGGCTCACAATTTGAGGGTCCATCACAGCAGGGGTATCATGGTGACAGGAGTGTAAAGTTGCTGGTAATGTTGCATCCACAGCCAGGAACAGAAGGGTGAACACTGCCACCAACCTCTCTTTCTGCTTTTTATTTAGTCCAGTAACCCAGAGCATGGAATGGTGCTCCGACATTTAGCACAGACTTCCCACTTCAATAATTCAGTCTGTGACTTTATCACACGCATGCTCAGCAGTTTGTGTCCTAGGTAACTGTAGATCATTAACAATATTAGGCATCATAATGAGGACCCAAGTTACTGATCAAATTTGTACCAATTTCAGAAAAATGGAAAGGCTATAGTTTTTATTGGTCCCTTTTAGCTCTGAGGTTTTTGCTAATGTCTTCCCACTTCCCCTTTGATAGACCATCCTCAGGCCCTTTCTGTTAACTATCAAGACACAGATATTCAGCTCCAAATACCCTTGAAACTGAGCAAAGCAGCAAGGGCTGAAACAACTCTCAGTGTAATGAGGGCCTTCCTATTTGGCAGTAAGTGAACACATTAAAAGATGGCAACATTATTTTCTCTTTCTGAGAAACAGCCACTGGAACGATCAGCTTATTATGTGAATTGAAAATGTCGGAAACAAAAGCACTTGGGTAGTTGTGTGAAGAAACTGAATTGTCCTAGAGAAGGATAAGCAGGCCCTCTTCATTGGTGGCAGTTCCATCTCATTTGAAAACGTTTCCCTGGTGTGGGACTTGTTTTTCATGATTGCTGAGCTTCATGCTCAGAGTTTCTTTTGGGGTGGAGTATTCATATTTATAATTGTAACAAGTACTCAGGTGCTAGGTACGCTCACACTGGTCCCATTATCACTCCCAGAATCTCTGAGTAACAGAGTGCTGTGTGTGTCTGTGTGCATATGCATGCATGTACGTGTATTGACCAGAGGCTGCCTTCAAAGTGTCCTCAGTTACTCTGCACCTTAATTTTTGAGAAAGAGTCTTTTATTGAACCTAAATAGAGTTCACTGTCTCAGCTAGACTGAGTGGACCCTGAGCTAGGTACTCACCTGTCTCTGTCCCCCTGGGTGCTAGATTTAGCAGCACACACCACTGCACCTGGTTATTTTACATAACGTCTTGGGAGCTGACCTCAGGTCCCCAAGCTTGTACATCAAGCATTTACACACTGCTCTGTCTCCCCAGCCCATGCTATCCTGTCACCCTTAGTCTCTGAGTCCTTGTTTGTTTGATCTCCTGAAAGCCTTAGACCACAATTTCAGGCAACCCCTATCTTTAAAGGGTCTTAGGTGCTTCTATCTCAGTTTAATTTTGATTGTTCAGCCTAAGTGGCTGTGGGATTCTCCCCCAGTGTCCAGCTCCACTCCTCCCTTCCAGATTCTCATAAAGTATGTGCTTTTGTCTCTCACATGTCCCACCCAACTTGCTTTCACTTTTTCTCTCATCGGGTTAAATTTGTTATCAGACTGTACATAGTGATTTCTGGTTAGTTTGATAGCTGCTGGTGACAGAGATGTTTACAATTGTGGACAAATAATTATGTCATTCTTTCTGTATGCTGGTGCTCAGAACATGCACTGATTGTCTCTAGAGCCTGAATAACGTTCCCTTGGAAAAGGTTAAAGGTGAAATGTGGACTAGGGAAGTGGCTCAGTTTGTAAAGTATGTGTAGCACAGCGCAAGGAAGAGAGTGGGATCCCTGAAACCCGTTTAAGAAAGGTGGATGTGGTGGATGGCATATGCTGGAAATCTCAGTGCCAGGCAGAAGAAGCAGGCAGATCTCAGTGTCAATGGCCAACCAGCCTAAACTGAAAGCAAGGTGTTCAATGTGACATTTTATCTCATGCATGCAGGCATGCATACATACACATGCACACGCAAGCCAACACACACACATAAGCACACACACACACACACACACACACACACACACACACACACGTAATAAGAAAGGTACAATGAGCCAAGCATGGTGACTTGCATTTTCAGCACTCAGGGCAAAGGGTCAGGAAGACCTCCACAAGTCTGAGGAGACCTGCCTAGTGTACATGGTGCCAAACCAACAAGAGCTATGTAGTGAACACTATCTCAGAAATAAAACAGCAATCAAACTAGGAAAACAAAGGATTCCTGGCCCCACCCTAAGTTTGACCCAGAACCTGTGAAGATGTTGCCTGAGAATCAGTATTTTTAGTAAAGACTTTAGGCCAAATTTTGCAAACTGCTGGCTTAAATGATGTTATATTTTAATCCCACATGCTCAAATCTTAATTGAAGCATTTTTTACGTTTATTCATTATTCTTTGACCATATCCATCCTCACTGTCTCCCTCCCAGACTCCCCCGTGTCTCCCTACTAACTTCATGTCTTCTGTTTTTTCTTAAAAATTATCCATTATGTATAGTTAGAGCTGCCCAAGTATGTGCAGGTTTAGAGCCAACCACTGGAGCATAGACAGCCTGCTGGTGGTCAAACCCCTGGGGAAAAAAAGGACTCTAGATGCTTAGTATCTATGCCTAAAATAGAGGTGAAGCTTCCAGAACTGCTGCCCGCTGCACTGGGATGATGCCTGCTTGATCTTTTGAAGGCCCTGGGGAGGCTGCCACAGTAGTTGTGAGTTCCAGGATGTAATGATCTGGTCCTATCAGAAGATAAGTTTCAGAGCAGTTCTAGCCTATTCCATCTCTGGCTCCTGACACTTTTTCTTTCGTCTCCCTCTTCCAGGATACTCCCTGTGCCCTGGGGGCCAGGTGACATAGACATCCCATTTCCTTTGCTTTATGCTTTGAGAATGTGTGTCAAAAGTTACATTTCCCAGCAATGTCAACATTTCTGACTTATTTTTCCAACACAACCTTAGTTGTAATAAATGGATGTTATTCTTGTTGCACTGCTGGTGGGATGTTCTTCACTCCTTGCTGATACCCACTTTGGGACTCTGTGTGCAAAATGCTTGGATAATGATGGGATTCTGAAAAGGGTCCTCACCTTCTTTTCCCCTCTGAGACTCTTCTGCTAGCGTTCTTCAGTCTTGCCAGAGAAGTTTATTTATGTAATTGATCTTATCTATAATTGTCAATGAAACCAGCCCTGAGGTTTTCCCCGGTAGGTTCTTCAGCCAACATGGAGGCACAATGAAAGAGCAGCACATTAAAAACAGACTGGATAATATTCTCCGGGCAAAGTGATTGTCACTGCCTGTTACATCGTTGTTATCTTTTGATCTCTCATTGTGTGCATTTCTTCCCTCAATAGATTTCTTCTGAAGCAGAAATAGTATGGAAAATATAATCAAATGATTTCTTTTATTTTCACTAAAAATTCTTGGAGTGGGAGAAGCTGAGAAGAGATTTCTGTTCCTTGTCCCCAACAAAAACAATACAGATGACTGTCACTTACACAAATTTGAAAAGTAAAAAAAAAGAAACAAAACAAATCAGAATTTTTGCAACTGGGATACCAGGAAGATGTCTCAATGCAAAGTGCTCACTTCATAAGCATTGGAATACAATGTTTAATTCTAAGAAGTCACTTAAAAAGCCATCTATATATCTATATCTATATCTATCTATCTATCTNTCTGTCTGTCTGTCTGTCTGTCTGTCTATCTATCTATACATGTAATAACACTGCTGAAGAGAAGGAGACAAGGAGGCCTGTTGTTTGCAGACTAGCTAGTGTAGGCAAATTGATGAGCTCCAGTTTCCATCTGAGACTCTGTTTCAAAATGTGAGGTGGAAATCAACAGAGTAAGACTCTCACCATCAAACACTGCATGCCCCACATTTATCCATGTGTACACATGGAGCCCTCCACACATAAATGACACATACATGCACAGACACACACTCACTAACACCCCACACAGAGAGAGAGAGAGGGAGAGAGAGAGAGGAGAAGAAGGAGGAGGAGGAGGAGGAAGAGGAGGAGAAGGAGGAAGAGGAGGAGGAGGAAGAGGAGGAGGAGGAAGAAGAAGAAGAAGAAGAAGAAGAGGAAGAAGAAGAAACTATTGGTAATACAACTTAGTGAATATATTAATTAGTATAACATGGGAGAAATAAGTATGGCAATGAGAACCTGAAGAAGGGTCTACAAGTTCATTTAGTATCCTTATTGTCCCATTTTAGCATACATTTTCCTCACCCCATGCCTTGTATACTACCAGTACTCCTTCTAATACAGGCCCCGTTACTAATCTATCACCATTTTCTCTACAACTCCATAGCCACCAGCAAAACATCCTCATCTTCACAATCTCTTCCACCATAGCAATAATGTCTGTGTCTCATGCACTACTGGAGTTGTTGAAAATATGGTTCCCATTACCAGTTTCCCATAATTATCTCTATGTTTCCACAACTATGTGAGGGCCATTGCCATCCCCCCTTCCACTGTGGCAATAGCATCTAGTTTCATCTACAGCACTGTCATCACCTCCAGTGCTGTCTGCAACAAAGCCCTTCACCCAGTACCCTTTATGGCTTCTCCTCTGAGCCCTTACCAAGTACTGAGTTAAGGGTCTCACTGCTGATGGAGTGTGCATGATTCATGAGCTTTGATCTATGTAGTTTCTGCAGAGGGACAGAAGAGATCTATTTTTTCTCTATGCCCACATGAGTCACAGTCCTCATTTTTCTCTAGTCAAGTCCTCAGGAACAAACGTTTTCAACAGGAGAGGATGTCCAGAAACTTCATCTCTTTCCTCTGTGCTTCCATGCCCTGTGGAAACAGTTCAGGTCACCAGTCAGTGGTGCCCTGTGTTTCCTTTTTCTCTATGCAGGGTTCCAAACTGAAAATCGGGACTATTGAAAATAAAATCAAAGCCTCAGTATAGAAGCAACATCAAAGGAGGTTTCTTTTGCCTGCAGGTAGCACCCACTTGTAAGTTTCAAGTCTTTCATGGAAAAATGTGTAAAGGCTACATGATCACCAGGATTGATTTTTGGAGGACAGATGGAAATGGAACAGAGTGAGAAGCTTGGTGTAATTGATTCTGAAAACTCCAATTATTTTCTTTCTAAAAAGTCTGTGTTTAATATCTATGAATTTCTTCCTCAAGAATTTTATCTAAAATCTGAGACAGTATAAAGATCTTCATTCTTCAACCTCACAACCTTGTCATTGCCCTACTTTAATAGTGTGTTTTGTGTGTGTATGTGTGTGCTGTGTATGTGAGTGTGCCTACCCAGAGGCCAACATCAGATGTCTTCTTCTATCACTTTCTGCCTTATTCATTGGATTCAAGTCTCATTGAACATGGGGTTTTGTAGTTCACTTTAATTGACTGGACAGCAAGCTCCAGAAATCTGTCTTCTTGCCTCTTCTTCTCCAGTCCTGGGAAAATACAAGTGCAGGCCACTATGGTGTTATCATACATGGGTGCCAGGGACTGAACTCAGGTCTCCACCCTTGGGTGGTGAGCCCACTTACCAATCTCCCTATTCCCCTTAATATTATTTATGCATGTTTTGTAAGCATTCAAGCTGAGAGATGAAACTACTATCACAGATAGGAAATGATGAAGTTCACCGGCGTCCCCTCACAGACATATGGTCTGGAAATTAGAGGTAGGATCCCTAGTTTACAGAGGGAAAAGGCATGTTTGATACCTGATGTAAGAATGAGGGAAGAAAGCAGCCAAGGATACAGAGAGAAACCCGGTCTTAATAACCAGGAAAAATAGTCTATGTTTCTGAGGTTCATTTACTTAATATTATCTTATTTTATTTTTATTTGTGTGTGTCTATGTGTCTATGTGCTTGTGAGTGTCATGCCAAGGGAGATCATGCAAGTGCATTAGAGTCACTGGAGCTGCAGCTACAGCTGATTAACAGCATACAGTGTGGGTGGTTGGAACTGAACGTGGACCCTCTGTAAAAGCAAGGCATGCTATTACCTGCTGAGTCATCTCATCAGCCCTTCCTTAATGTTTGTGAATGGGGATAAAATACATAAATCACGAAGTGTCTGACTGCATATCAACAACTGCAATGGAACTGTCTTTTCATACCTTAGGTTCTCTCTGAGTCTTTGCTTGTTTCCTACCCACCAGTACCTAAGGCGTGCTTGTGGCTGCACTGCTAGGTGGGTGTTGTTGGACTTCCTTGATTTATGCTGCTTATTTTCATTTCAAAGTCCCTATGCTGTGTGTGTAGGTGTGTGTGTGTGTGTGTGTGTGAGTGTTTGTGTGTGTATGCATGTATGAATGTCATAGATGGAGGCCAGAAAATGGCATTGGAAATACTGGATCTGGATTTGCTGTTGGTTGTGAGCCACCCATTGTGCTATATAAACTACACTTGGATCCTATTTAAGAGAAAGGACTGCTCTTAACCAGTGAGCCCTCTCTGACTCTGAGGTTCACTGTTTCTGAGGAAGAAAACCTGGGCATCTGATGTCAACTAAAAACAGAATTTTGGAGTTAAAGTTCCACAACTCAGTGTCAGAGCACGCATTCAATGTATGTCAGGTCCTGGTTCTATAATCAGTGACAGACTGACAGACAGATGGACACACACATGAATCAGTTGTGGCTTGTATTGATTTCAATGATTTGGTGATTACAAAAAAAAACTGTAATTGGCTAATATATATCTCTTTGTATAAATAAATTTTTGATGTTTGATATCTTTTTTAGTTTAAACTGAGAAGCCAGATGAAGTTTTTCTTCCTTTCATGTGAATGTGCATGTGTGCATATATCTCCATGTGTGAATGTGAGTTAACATGCATGTGGAGACCTGAGGTAGATGTTGAGACTCCTCCTCCATCGCTCTCTACCTTTCTCTTTGAGGCAATCTCTTACTCAAACTCTGAATTGACCAATAGTCTCACCAGATCCCAGACAGGAATCCACCATCTCCCATTTCCATGGTTTGAATTATAATCAAGTTGCTATGCACAACGGGACAGTTCTGCAGCTCTCAAGGCTATCAACTCTGATCCTCTTGCTTGTACAACAAGCACTTAATCCACTGAGCTAACCCCGCTACACATGCATGAGGACTTCTTGTTCCTTGCCTAGGCACATCCCATTTCTTTCTCTCTCTGGGTCTCCAGTTACATTTCTTTCCTCTAGAGAAGCAAACACCATGCAATGCAATAGACAATTTGAATTATTTGAATAGCTTTCATTTTTTAAAGTTCAGACCAAATAAGAAGAACTAATTTTAATTCTGTGTCTTATTTAAACTTCATATTGTAGACATTATCATTTCCTGGTTGCATTAGCACCTTGTAGATGTTCCATAGCTAATGAGCTTATGTTACACAAGAATCATCCCCAGTGGTGGCAGGGACAACTGAGTGTACCCAGATGCTCTTTCTTGTTTTTAAATGCTGATTGACTTGGTGAGAATTTGGCTGCGTGTCATGGAGTTATCCTCTTTCATTCTTCTTCAGTGTGCCCCCAAAGTAGAATTCTGTCATAGCTCTGAACTCTCCCTTCCTACAAATGCTGTTGCTGCTTCATTGGGCTAGTTTAGGGACAGCTGTGGCAAGAGTAGGCATCCTGCCTCTCCTTGTTTCCTCTCTCTTCAATGTTGAACTAATGTGATCTGAACAACCCCATTTGCCTTCATGGGGGTGGCGATGGCAGTCAGTAGGTTCACAGAGGAATCTAAAAGAAAAGTATCCCATTTTTCTATTTGATCATATATGTTACTTACATTTTACATGCAAGTCATATTAGAGAAATATATCGTTTTTGGTATGTGAGTTGGAATGACTGCATATACGATAGAGATTATCACTGCAGTATCTCTAATGCTACAGGGATAAACCAAGGTTTTCCTACAATGATAGAGAGGAAGCAGCCTGTCTTCTCTCAGGTCCCTGTCATACCATGACCAGGAAGTTTGGGATGCCATCAAACAAAAAGTTTCCAAACTTATCTCTGTCCATGTTGACCATTTCTTCAAGGCAGAAAGGTTATAATTATGCTTACCTTGATTTAACTCAAATGTCCACTTCTTTAATTGCTTCTCAGAAACATTAGTTCTCAGATGAACACAGTGAATAGGGCCAATTATTTCCTAAGCTAGGTGGAACGGCCCAGTGACTGACCTGTTAATCAGCATTTCAGACATCACTGAACTCACAGAAGGTGCATTCAAAGGGATAGTCTGTCTTTATGTTTCACCAATTACATCACCATGCTGAAGGCAATCAAGGCATGCAAGCCGATGACAGAAAACCAAGAATTGCAACTAAATTATTGTCTGTCATTTCTCATGTGGTTGCTGGCTTCTTGGATTTGAGTATATCATAGTTCACTTTACTTTGTTTCTTCTTCTGGACAGTCAAACCCTGAATTTCTGGTATTGTCATTTCATTGCTAAAGATAGAACAAAAATTCCATTTAGCTAGATGTGTGTTGGAAAATAGTTAATAAAATCTATTTGTAAAAACATAATTTCTCAAAAGAACTTAGCATTTTAAAAGTAAACAGAGTCTTGATATGGCTTGGTGGGTAAGGGTACTGGCTGCAAAGCTAGATGGTCTAAATTTAAGTCTCAGTAGGAGAGAATTTATTGCATCACACACACATACACACAGAGATACATTCACACATGCATACACACACAGACAAATAAATAAATATAAAAATAAAATAAAATAACAATCTCAAGAAAGGAACCTCTGAAGTGGTTCTCTCTCACTATGTAGAGTAAAATCCAACCTGCCTATTAGATTACACCATGCACATTGAACTCCTCACCTTCAATCACACTTTCCCTCACACAGTACATTGCAGGTATATTATTTACTACATCGTTGCTGTGATAAAATGAGGAACATGAGCAATGTAAAGAAAGAAAAGTTTATTTTGGCTTAGAGCCAAAAGTACAGTTCATCAAGGGTGTGAGGCTTCTGGTCACATTCAGGAAACAGAGGGAAATGAATGCTGGCTTTCAGTTTGATTTTTCCTTCTCTTCAGTCTGGGACCCCAGCCTACCCAATGAAGTTGCCCACAAATAGAATGGGTCATTCAACCCATGTAACCCAAACTAGAAATCCCATTACTTATATAAACACAAACATTTGTCTCCTAGGCGATTCTAGAGCCTGAAAAATTGATGATTAATATTAATAACACACTAGCAGTGCCTGATTCCAGACCTGTTCCTGCTTAAAGAACTGCCATTAATCTTTTATCTTTGGAATGTTTTCCTTAAAAGTCCAGTGTCAACAGCCTTTTATAAAGCTCCACATAGTAAATGCCTTCCGTTTCATAGGCTAAGTGCTTTTCTCTGCAGTTTACCTAGCACTGAGGTAGAACAACAGCCATGGACCGCACCTGAACAAAAAAGCATGGCCTTGCTCCTTTGTTCCAGTGTGACTGTATTTAAACTAATCTGACAATGGGCTAGACCTAGTACCTAGTATGTGAGCCGCATTGTTGTCTGATCAGACACCGTTTTATAATGGATTTTTCTGGTCATTTTTGTTGCAGCTCAAGGAAATCTGAAGCTTTCCATGGCCAGTGTGTTGAAGGTCTGTCTGGCCCATCTCTTGACGCACTGCCTTGCTCTGTCTTGGTGTTTATTTATCTCTAAGTTATTTATTTGTGTATTGATTTGAGACACAGATCCATTTTTTACTATAAAAGTTGATCCTAGATCCTGGAGCAGGATGAGGGGAAGGCACTCAACAATATATTTTGAACCTATATAAATAATTCACCCAGAGGAATAAAGTTCTCTATGGACTAGTCCACATTTCACAGTGGGAAGTGGCATTCCTGTAGAAGAAGTCAGGGCTCGTGGCAATCAAGGACTCCTACCAAGTATTAATTGTTTCTAGTAATTTTGTTCATTTTATCATAAATTTCTAAAAAAACAAAGTATATGGAGCAAATTGATATTTTAAAATTTATTTATTCTATTTTTTACATTTTAAAATTACTACACAATGTAATACATTTTATTATGTAATTTTCATGAATAGTTTATTTTAATTTCCTCCAACCTACATCTCTCTGTACCTCCCTTATATGTTTTTGCTACCAAAGTTGCCTGTATAGTTAATAGTCAAATTGACAGAATCTAGAATCACCTTGGAGATGGGCCTCTGATCATGTCTCTAAGAGATTATCTTGATTACATTAATCAATGTCAATGTGGAAAAAATGCACCATGGTTGGAACCATTCATTAAGTAAGAGATCCCGGACTGTATAAAAAGGACCACTGAAACTGGGCGGTGGTGGCACATGCCTTTAATCTCAGCACTCAGGAGCAGAAGTAGGAGGTCCTCTGTGAGTTCCAGGCCAGCCTGGTCTACAAGAGCTAGTTCCAGGACAGCTTGGGCTGTTACACAGAGAAACCGTGTCTTGAAAAAAAACAAAACAAAACAAAGGAGAGCTGAGTACAGTACCCACATCAGTTTCTTCTGACTGTGAATACAATGTAACCGGTTGTTTCAGGCTCCTACTCCTTGAGTCCCCCATCATGATGGGTTATACCATAAGCTCTTAGTTAAAATAAACCTTTTAGCTCTCAAGTTGTTTTTGGCAACATATTTATATTACAGCAACAGGAAAAGAACTGAGACAGCTTCCTTGCCATTTTCACACTGGTTTATTCTAATGCCCTCCCTACACCACTTTCTTAAAGTTCGTATTTCCTCTTTCCAGTTTTTTTGATCTATGCCCACATACAGTCCCACTAACTACACACATACAAAAATGAGATGCTAGGATTACATACTTTAAAAATGATGTCTGGTTACAATGTGGACTTTGGATTTTTTATTTTTGTGATTGTAAATAAGCACACTAGTTAATACAGAACAAATTCTTCACTGAATGAACAACCCTAGATCATTATCAGATTTATGCTTTAAAACTGTTTTGATCGAGAGGTTTAAAGGCAGATTTCAGTAACACTAGCATTATTTGGCCTATATGGTCAATCAGCACTGTCAATCAAATGCCCATTGCCTGCCTTTTATATGGATACAGCAGATATAAGCAACAAGTACCATGAAGCATCCATTGCTTTCTCTGTTATCCAGAGCAGTTGTTTAAAGGAAAAAGACAGCGTGAATAAGTAAAGATGAAAGAAGTTTATCAACCAGTGTCCTGCAGAGACAGAGGGTTTGTAACTCATGATTGTTAATTTAAAAAAGAGGAAGGAGGAGGAGGAGGAGGAGGAGGAGCAGGGGAGGAGGAGAAGAAAGAAAGAAAGAAAGGAAGGAAGGAAGGAA
>LOJH01011346.1:3132-19167 GCA_001685095.1 Ellobius talpinus
ATGCTCCCAATTTACTCAGGAGAGCTTGTCTTTTTCTACTTCCCATGTACATTAAATCTATGGGAAAACTTTTTTTTTAAAAAAGTCAATGGAACAATTATAGATCAAGTGTTAATAAAACAGCAAGGTACAGCTTTCACATAAAGAAATCAAGTACTTACATGCAATTATACTAACAGGGTGAAAGATACGGAGGAATTGACTAGAAGGTCTTTTGGCTCAGTTTTAGCTAAGAGTGCTTTTGAATAACTTCCTTCAGTTTGGGGTGTGGTAGCCTGTGTTTGTGCAGTGCGAAATGCAATTTTGTATCTCAGTAGAAGGAAAGAACACCAAGAATTCAATGAGGACCTTGGAGGGTAGGGAATTCCGATTCTCTGAAGATACTAAATAGTCATATTACAAAGCTCAATATCAGCTCCTTTTTAAAAAGCCATGTAAATAGGAATCAATGAATAGATATGTATATATTCATTATATATAAACCATATATATGTTCAGGAAACACGTGTATAAGTTCGATAAGCCTTATTTATTTTGTGTGCATGTGTGTGTGTGCATGTGTGTGGGCATGTGTGTGTGTCATATGTATGCCTGTGAAGGTACGTATGCATACTTGTGTGAGGAAATGTAAGATACATAGCATACGTGCAGAGATCAGAGGACAAACTCAGGTGCCGTTCCTTGCTCTTTAGTTTATGTGAGAAAGGGTTCATTTTGTTTATCTTTCTGTGAATGGCAGGCTAGCTATCAGGCAAGCTTACTTGGACTGTCCTGATTCTCTACCCCTCCCCTTAGACATGCTAGGATTACAGTTGTTCATGCTGTTGCATATGGCTTTATGGAGTGCTGAGGTATAAGTTCAGGTCCCCAGGCTTGCACAACAAGGATCCTGACCCAGTGCACCATTTCCACAGTCCTGTCCTGTTTTATACCACAGTACCCAGACAATAGATCTTCAGTTGCTTATGTTTGTCTTCTCCCTAAACCAGCACATGCGTGATGTACAGTATTTTCTGTTTTACCTTCTTCCCTCTAACTCTTTCAATTCTGAGAGCACAGACATGCACCTGATGCACAACAAGCAACCAATACCAGAGTAAATAAATGAATAAACTACTTAGTGAGCAAGTTCTAGTAATAGAAAAGTGAAAATTCTTAAAACTGTTTCTTAGAGTCACAAACATTTTGAAAAGAAAAAAGGTACCCTGGAATATTTTACCCTCAAACACTAGTAAGCAGCCTCCTTGCTTTGTGAGTTAAAAAAAATACATAAAAATAAAAAGAGCAACACTTTGATGTTTTCTTAATTCTTGAAAATCATTGCTTATTCAAAAAGGAGAGAATGATTAGAATTTTTTGTGTGTGGCATCTCTAGAATTTTCTATGTATTTTAGGATATTTCTCGGGGTTCACAGAGACTGAAGTGACAATCAGGGACCTTGTATGTGTCTTGTCTAGATTCTCTGCATGTGTGTTATGGCTGTTAGTTTACGTTCTTGTGGGACTCCTAACAGTAGGAGTTGGGGCATCTCTTACTGTTTTGCCTGATTTTGGGACCCTTTCCTTCTATTGGGTTGCCTCATCCAACCTTGATATGAGGGTATGTGCCTAGTCTTTCTGTAACACGGTATTCCAGGTTTGATTGATATCCCTGGGAGACCTACTCTTTTCTGAAGGGAAAAAGAGGTGTGGATCTGGGGAAGAAGAAAGGTGCATGAAGGGACTGAGAGTAGAAAAGGGAAGGAAACTGTGGTCAGGATATAATATATGAGAGGAGAATAAATTAAAAAAAATAAAGAAACCTTCAAGAGCTAGAGAAACGGCTGTGTTTCCTAGCACCTAAATAAAAGCTGGATGTGGCCGTGAATGTCTGTTACTCCTACGGGATATGTGGAGAGGTGTGTAGGAGGGGACACCAGTCCCTCTGTACCTGCTGGATAGTTAGACTAGCCTTGAACTGGCAAACTCCAGGCTCAGTAAGAGAAGATGTCTCAAAGAAGTAAGGCAGAGAGAGATTTAGGAAGATAGCCAGTGTCCTACTCTGGCCTCCACAAGTGCACACATACACACAACACACAGATACAAAAAACCATGCAAGCGCATATTTGTTATGCCTCAAGGCCACCCAATACTCTGTAGCGAAGTAGTAATCATCAGTTCATTAAATATTTATAATGGCTAATAACTAATATGGTTTTTCTATTTAATGCTATCTGACAGGACAGATATAAACAGCTTTTATGTTGCCCTACATATCAAAGGTTCTAATATTTTGACAAGCTGTACGACATGTGATTAATTAAAGATGCTTTAATTTCTTCACCTACTTAGTGTTCATCAATGAGTTTTATTTATTTATTTATTTATTTGTATTTTCAGTATTAGAGCAAAACAGTGTTTGTCTCTCAGGATCTAGCCTTCTTTCTAATTCCATCTTAAATCCACAAACATTTAGTCTGATCAAAAGCTGAAGATGTCCAGGGAAGTGAGCAGCAGCAGCCACTGATGTACCAAGACAACCCTACATTGAAAGCACATGGCTGAACACTTGGTCCCCTATCTTATGACTTAATCTCCTTCCACCAGTGACCTCATTCCACTTGGTATAATCACACAAAAAGACACATCACTGAGAAAGTTTTTCTTTAAGTCTAAAGAGAATTCATGCCATGTTGCTGGGAAGGGTTTTTCTGGGTAAGAGTACAGCCAGAGAACACAGTCACTTAAGCAAAATCTTTGGAGTAGAAGCCCTGGAGACACCCCCAGCAATACTCAGAGCCCCTGTATTCACAGCTAGAAAGATGAACTTGAGATATTCTGTGGAATAGAAAGGGAATACATCTGTAATGCTCATTCCAAGAACACAGGCACCCTGCAACATAGGCTTTAATTTTATCTTAAAATTAAGATCACTTTAAGAATATGAATTCCCCCACCCCAAATAAACTAAAGCAGAGAAAAAATGAAGCTAACCCACACATTTTATGAGCTGAATGTGTATTAACACCTCACTACCATCTTTCATATGTACTTTACATGTGTGAGATATAGAGAAAGGAATTATGCTGATGTAAAGGAAATTGTTCTTCCCCTACCGTGATGTACTATGGTTTATTTACTCTATTCTGTGACTAATTCCAGCAGTACTTGAAGCAATGACAGAGGTTCTGTCCCACACAGTAGCTGCAAGCTTGCTGAGCAATAGAAATATGACCAGCATGAATGGTGAGAGCAAATGGAAATTGAATGAATTTATTTCTAATTTTAACTATTTAAATGTAAATATTTAGCTAATGGGGAATCACAGCCTTTGGTCCATGCTCCCATCTTTAGGTTTCTTCTTTCCTCCCTCTATGGCCTTGTCGGAACAGTGCAGAAGCTGCCTTGTGCTTTCACAATTCCAAACCGAGTTTTTGGTGCTAACAAAAAGTAGATATGAATATTTCTAGGGTGGAATGAATGATGTTTCCCAGAATGACCTAATCCTTGAATCCTGTCACCATTTATAAGAAAAGTAGCTATTTAGATGTGAATGAGTTGATCTTGAGATGGAAAGAGAATCTTGTATCATCTAGGTGGACCCAGTAAAATCAAAAGTTTTTGAAATTCTTTCTTGTTTTGCTACTGTATTTCTCCAAGGAGGTACCTGAATTATAAGGACTACATGGACAAAAGGAGAAACACAGGGGTCAAAAGATACCCTGATTCTAGATTTGAGGATAGAAGTAGGTCACAAGCCAAAGAATATGGTACACTTTCACAAGGCAGGAAGACAAGGAAAATAATTCTATCCCATAGCCTCCAAAAAGGCTACCATACCACTGCGGACATCTTTTAGAACTTTGGCCTCCATACTGATTACATAATAAACTTGTGTTGCTTTGTATTTCTTTGTTTGGGATGATTTGTTACAGCAGCCATGGGAAAATAATACCCAGCTCTGGAAAAGGTCATGTGGTCTTCATGACCTGTATGATGGCCTTTGGGGTCTGCCATGTTTGTGGTCTGTGGTAATGTTAAGGACAGAATCTGAGTGCTTCTATCATACCACTGATTTCCACTGTTGCTTATGCTTTCTAAGAGAGTGTTTTACCTGTAGAAACTTCAGCACCTTCTGAGCCATCTGTGTTAAGTGTAGGAGAGGGAGATCATCCCTAAGCCTGAGTTTCCTTCTTACCCCATCTACAACCTAAATCTGTGACTGTAAAGACTGATTGCATGGATAAAGGCAGAATTGCTCCTGCTTACTTTTCAATTGATTTAAATTTTGTATTAAACTATCTTAAATTTAAAAGTCAAACTATTTTTGAAAAAGTGCTTTGAATGTACCTCTGTCACATTTGCCTCATCTGAGGTGAGTCCAGGTATTTACGTTTTGCAGAAGTATCCTCTCATTTCATTTTTTCTGATTTCACTCCTTATATGAGTTCCATTCATGAGAAAAGTTGGCTTATTGGAAGATGTTATAGTTTGGAGTCAGAAGCTCTGCCATTGTGTCACTTGTCCCAGAAGATGTTATAGTTTTGATTAGGGAAGTCCCCAAAAATGTGTAATGAAGACTTGGTACCCAGCTAAAGATTCTGGGAAGTATTTAGACCTCTAGGCTATGGTATGGTTAGAGGAAGTTAGGCTATTGGGCCCATATTTTCCCAAAACTCTGTTGAAGGAGGGCTACTAGTTTGTTCCTGGCTGCTTAGCCCCAAAATAATCACACAGAAACTGTATTAATTAAATCACTGTTTGGCCCATTAGTTCTAGCTTCTTCTTGGCTAACTTTTATACATTAATTTAACCCATTTCTATTAATCTGTATATGGCCATGTGGCTTACTGGCTAAATTTCCGGCATCTGTCTCTGGCAGGGCTACCTGGCTTCTCTCTGACTCAGCCCTTCTTTCTCCCAGCATTCAGTTTCGTTTCCCTGCCTAGCTCTGTTCTACCCTATCAGGCCAAGCCAGTTCTTTATTAACCAATTCACAGCATACAGAGGGGAATCCCACATCAAAACTCTACTGAGGTCCTAGCTCCTCCCTTTCTCTAATCTGCATTCCATTCACTTTGTTGTGACATGGTCACTGTCATGATGCTTGTCTTCCATCAAGGCCAAAGCAAGAAGATCAGAAGACTATAGACCTGAAACCATGAACACAAAACTTTCCTTGTTCTAAGTGTATTTTCTGGGTTGTTTTGTCGAGACAACAGAAACCTAGCAAGCATGGGTTTTCATTGGTGTTACCCATTAGGCACTGTTTGATGTTAAGGCAGTTGGGTGTCTGTGAGTCTGTGGAATTTTATTTTGATGTTAGTATTGGACATATGGTTGAGAAAGGCAAGTAGAAATTTAGTCAATTTTTAAAAATAAATTTATTCATTTATTTTACATCCCAGCTGCAGTTTCTCTCCCTTCTCCCATTCCCTTTCCACATCTCCTTTCCACTCCCTTTGCCCCCATCCAGTCCTCCTCTGATTCTGTTAAGAAAGGGGCATGCCTCCCATGAGTATCAACAAAGCAGAGCATATCAAGTTGAGGTAGGATAAGTTCCTCCTCTTATAATAGTGCTGGGCAAAGCAACCCAGGATGAGGAATAGGATCCCAAAAGAAAGCCAAAGTGTTAGGGACTGCACCTGCTTGACCTTGTGGCTTAGCTCACTGAAATTTAGTCAGTTATTTGGCTGAGTATATTTAATGTATTTATGAGATCAGAATTTCTAATTATGAGATGGGAATTTATTGTGCTATAACTGGTGTTGTCACAAGCCTGAAAAGCCTGAATAAATTTCTGTGTGTGTGGAAGGAAGCACTAAATACTGCTACTTTCTTTTCACTATTATCACATGACGGAAACTTGCTACACTCCACAAAAAGGAAGAATTAATAGCCAAGACCTGTTTTCAAGTAGTAGAAACACAATCGACTCCTAAATAAACTAAATTGCACAATATTTAAGCGTATGTTGCAATTAGCTGTGGTAGTTAGGTTTGAGCATATATTTTCTTACGAGTGAAGTATAAATTCCTAAAATAATTTAGTGTATTAATTATGAAAAATTCTGAGAACAACCCAACAGTTTTGACAGAAATGCAAAGGTTATAATAACTTAAGGAGGATTAAAATAGGTTCAAGATCCTTTAACAAGATACAAATAAAAGCATATGCACTTTTCTACAGGAAATTTGGATAGCTTTTATGTAAGATAGTGTTTCTGTGGAAATGAGCTGTTTGTAATTAAAACTAAGCAGGCCAAGTCATTTCAGGATCATTTACAAAGTCAAGTGCCTGTTAGTAAAAGTTACATTTGCATTGCTATTATTGGCTTTGAAATTATTTCCATTTGAATGAATTATTTCCTTGAAAGTAGTGCAGCACCAGGGAATTCTGAAATTTAATGATGATGACTAATGAAAGCAAAGCCTTGTTCTTTGACTTACTTTGCTTTCTCTGTTTCTAGTCAAAGGTTGAGTGATTCAATAATGAGTTCAGTTCATCATCTTGATTGTGTGCCTGTTGACTCTGACACAGGTCTATCAAATCCCTGGAACACCCTTTAAGTTCAAAGTAGTTAGGTGCCTGAGAGAGAAGAACTAGAGAACACCAATGTTTAGCTGAAGTAGAGCTAACTATTAGGAAATCCATCTGTATAACATTTAAGGCTATTATTTGTTAGATATTAAATAGTTAAATTATCTCATAATTGACTAGTCTTACCTTGAAAGTCAAAGAAAAAGTATTTCCTTATACGCACAATTCTCCATGCTGGTAAAAACCTTTGTACCCAATCCTAATCACCCAAACTAGCCCTTATCTTTAATCCTAACTACAGACTATGATGTCCTCATGACCTAGCACATCTTCTGGGCATTCTTCTTCATCCTAAAAGCTCAGTTCAAACATATCATCCATGATGATTGTTACCTTCACCCTCCCTCTGTGGTATACCAGACAAACCACAGGCCCCCGGAACAACCCAAACATTACTACAATAATACTTATCATATTGACTGTATCAAATTCTCAGAGTCTCTGTACACTGCATAGAGCATCACAAGCACCAGATAAATATTCTTTCCCAAATAAAGCATATAGCACTATTAATTTCTAAGTATGCCTTGTATTTCTTAAGTAGAATTTATAAACGTTTTCTCTAGAAACCACTTCATTTTCAGACCCTAGTAATTTTAGTCAATTTAGTCACGAGTCAATTTCCCTTTATTTTCTCCTCTTTCTCCTCCTTCCTCTTCCTTTTCCTCTCTCCCTGTGCTTTCCTCTTTTCCTCTTCCTCTTCTCCCTCTCCCACTCTCTCTCTCTATTTCTGCTAAAATATGTTCCAGTGAAACCTAACAACTATTGCCTTGAATTCCACATGAAGGAGAACAGAATCTGTAGCAATTGTATGAGACGCCATGAATCAGATGAGACTGCGGCTACCAAATGACATTATAGGCAAGAGGAAAGTTTTAAAAATAATAACTTTGAAGTGATATATTTTTTGCAAACCTTTGCTTAGCTTACCATCGTAAATAACAGTGAGTCATAAACTAGGCCCTGCCTCCACAGTAGTTAGAAGTTTATTCTACTCATTTTAAAAGTACTGAGAACACAAAAGTGAAAAAAGATGGTATCTGAATTAATCCATTATGAATCAAGTGATATCTGATAAAACAAGCCTAATCTATGTTTTGATGAAATAATTCATGTGTCAATCACCAGGTCGGTGTCCCACTATTACTGAGTTCTATGGGATGAGATTTGTGCACAGGGTTCCTCTATCTTTCCCCAACAGATAAAGAAACAGGTGTGAAGCCTGCTAGATGACAAGGGTTAAGGTTGTTAATCTGAGGATCCATCTCTGGCAGTAGGAAGCTGTGAGACCTTTGGGAAACTGTTTAACATGCTTGGCCATAATTATGTGCAACTCTGTAGGTAAAGAACAGAAACCTTAGCCCAGCATTTAATAACCTTAAGCTTCTTTGATTTCTTTGCCTTAGAATATCTCAGATGAAAACTCTAAACTGTTTTCTCTTATTTAGTTATTAATCAGCCTGCATTTTTGGAGGCAGCCCACTGTCTTATGTACAGATCCGTCTTATGTAAAAAAAACTTTTCCAAGGAAATTTGACTTCAACTGATATAGTAAATAATTGCAGGATAAAACAAACCCCATGTCACAGGACAGCTAATCCTCCTCCCTCGAGTCTCCTTAAACAGCAATTCCCTGCTTCCCCTCCAACAGTTTATATCCTTCATGTCTGTAACAAAGTCTACAGCCTTTTTGTAAACAATCTTTCACAAATTGCCTCTGATAGAGAGGTTTCTAACCAGCTCAATTTACAACAAAAATTGTGTTCTAAAGATGCTGGCAGGATCTCCAAAGAATAAGAAATCAACAGTGAGAAAATAAGAAAGCAGTAACAACTGCTTAAGTAATTCACCATGAGTTTTGCTTTGAAACAGCTGTTAGACTTATGTCAAATACAGTCGTTTCAATATCTTCTTTTAAAAACCCCAAAATTTAATAAATACAGTCTACCCATTTAGAACAAGTGTTTAAATAAATGAAATGAGAAGGGATAAAACTGGACACTAGAAAGACTGTACGCAGTCAAGAATAATCCAAATTTGTTAGGCACAGTAGGTAAGGTTATATTTGCTGTTTGTTAGAGACTAAGAATTATTTATGTGCCTAAGGAATTCTTTCTGAAGATTCGGGTTTGTGGCTGCTTTGCCACTGTAACTTATGGGTTATTAAAAGCTTACTGGAGAAACTTTGGTGCTCAGGTCCTTGTTAGATTTCAGATATGCTCTGTGACCTTAGGCACAGTTAATTTCACTGTATCACTACAAATTTTTTAGCTTATTCATATGAATCTAAAGAGATGAAATAAAGTCTCATGATCCTCCCTGGCTCTCCTTTTTGTTTCATCTGAGCGATTTGAATTGTTTTCTTTGGTATAGAAACAAACAGATGAATTCATGTTTTAAAATGTATAGACAAGTGTGACACATGCATTTTGACCATTTCATGCTAACATGACTTTTTGTTTGTTTAAGACAAAAACCTCACTATGTAGCTCTAACTAGCCTGGAACTCTGGCCTCCAGAGTGGTATGTATGAAAGCTACATTTTTTAATGTGTGTGTGTGTATGTGTGTGTGCTCCCTAGAGAAACTAGAAGAAAGTATCAGAGTCCCTAAAGCTAGAGCTATATAGACTGTTATAAGATGCTTAATGTGTGCTGGAAATCAATCTTGGGTCCTTTTGAGGAGCAGCAAGCAGTCTTAAGCACTGTTTGAGCACTGAAGCTGATTAACCTAAGTCTAAGATAAAAATTCACTAATCCTCAACAATATTAGTAGAAATTAATATAATATTATATACCAACGATGATATAAAAAACTTCCATTGCTAAAAGACAGTTACAGAAATCATTTCTTTTTAAATTTTTATTTTTTATTCTCTATTATCTATAATTTCTAGAATACTAATGCTATCAGAACTAATTCCATATATAAAAACCTCTGTATATACATATAAAGACACAAGTTCACATATAGCTTCCTGACTTTATAAAAAATTTAGAAAATACACACATGCTATGTAAATTGTTAAAATCAATCTTAAAAGCAATGTATTGTATTATCAATGTTTGAGCAATCTCAAATATTTTCTATGATACCACTGTAAGATTTATCACATCGTCTGGGGTTCCCCTGACTCTACCTCATGTTTGGCTATGCCTCAATCAGTTGCTACATTGTGTAGGTCTGATGGCAACTGGGCTAAGCATTGATCTATGCGTACAGCAGACTATCATTAATAATTATTTCATTGAGGAGGAGGAGAAGGGACTTTAGGAGCCAGAGAGTTGAGGGCACCACAGGAGCATGGCCCACAGAATCAACTAAAACAGGGCTCAAAGTGGATCAGAGAAAATAAAGAAACAATCACAGAGACTACCTGGGCCAGAGATAGCTCCTCTAAGTATAAGTTATGGTTCTATAACTATTTGTTCCTTTGGGCCTCCTAAGAGTGGGGGGTATCTCTGATTCCTTTCTGCTCTTAGGACCCTTTTGCTCCTACTGGGTTGCCTTGTCTAGCCTTCATATGATGGTTTGTGTCTCCTAGCCTTATTGTTGCAAGGAGGTGCCGCTTGTTCATAATCACAGCACACGGAAGGGACTCCCACATCACCTTATTGTAAGCTGTTGTTGTTGTTGTTATTGTTGTTGTTGTTGTTGTTTAAGGGAAACTAAGGGGGAGTGGATATGGGGGAGGGAGAGGTGTGTGAGGGGGAAAATAGATGGAAGAAAAACTGCAGTCAGGTGTAATGAATGAGAGAAGAATTAAAAAAAATGATCATATCATCTGTTCTGATAAAGCTGGCTCCAGTTTTTAGAAGTCTTTGACCAAATATCTAAGGCCTGAGCATCCTATATCCCAAAGTCACAGTAAAAAAATAGCCTGTATTACATTAGGTAACACATGCCATTTCTCTTCCATGGTTCATTTCTTCACTGCTGCTTTTTTTATTTTTACTTTTGGGAGCTGAGGAAAAACTGTTCTGTGTCATTTGAATATAAAATCAGCATTTATGACCCATTCTAAAGGAGGAGTTACATGGAGCTTTTGTAGTATTGTGTGTCTCTCTGTGTGTAATGTGTAAATATCTAAGTAGCATGGACGTATGTGTTTGGTGAGGCGTGTATCATATATATCTATGCTGGCGTGTTGGCAGAGGTTTCTGTCTTGCCAGGTCCTGTAGCCATTTAGTCCCAAATAAACACACAGAGGCTTACATTAATTATAAACTAGTTGGACTAGCAGCTCAGGCTTTTCTTATTAACTAATTATTACATCTTAAATTATCCCATAATTCTTGTTTGTGTCAGCAATGTGACTTGGTACCTTTATCAGTGAGGGCTTCTCATCTTGCTTCCTCTGCGACTGGGTAACAACTACAGATTGCCTAATTCTCCTGTTCTTGTTGTTCCACCTAAACTTCCTGCCTGGTTACTGGCCAATCAGCATTTTATTAAAGCAATATAACTGACAAATCTTTATAAGGTACAAGATCATTGTCCTACAGCAGTGGTGTATGTTTATTGGCTGGAATTAGCATTATATTTATATCTAGAAAACATAGGTCTGGGCTCTGGAGAGAATATTCAACAGTTAAGAGCATTTGCTCCTTTTGCAAAGGACCAGAATTTGCCAGAACACACATGGAAGCTCATAACCACCTATACCTCCAATTCAAGGGGATCCAATAAGCTCTTCTGGCTTCTGTGGTCTTCTGTGCACACATAGTGCACATAAATTCATTTTGGCACACACACATACACAAACACACACACACACATTTTTAAAAAGCTTAAATGGGAGAAAACATAAGTCTCTTTTATAAAACATATTTCTGCCTTGGGAAAATGCCTTTCCTTAAAGTTAAAATATCATTCTATGCTTTTAAGAAGCATTTATTTCAACCTATTTTGCAGGATGCTCACTTCAGTTAGACTGGTATTTTTAAGTATAATCATAGGGAAATAAAAACATCTCCACTGACCTTCATTAGTGGATATTTGAGACATTAGGACTCAGTGAAGCCTATAAACGGAGATGTTTCCATTTGATTTCAGGCTTGTATGAAATAGTAAAACAATTAAAAAAAGATACTCTACTGCAAAAATGTAATGTACCTAAGTCTTTCTAATTCATTAAACTTAGAATGTTTCTTTATTTAAATAACTACAACTGCTTGTATGCATTTGTAATAAGTCTTCAATGAAGTCGGCTATTGCTTCATGGCCATTTAATTAGTAATATATCACTCATTGGAGATAGTTAATCAAGTAACCTTTTACAAAATACAATAATATCACATTCAATAAAAGTAACCCGTGCTACTATTTTATTTCATGAAGGGAATGTGTAGCCCTACAAATTTTTAATTCTGCACCTGTTATTCCACTGTTAATTTTAATTTTTTTTCTATAATGATTATCTTGCAAAAGTGTATCCTAACTTACCAGGGGGATTTGCATAGGCTTCCCATTGCTCTTGTAAAACTTGCGTCTGCATTAAAGGCCTTCATTTTGAGGGCTAAGGATATGTGTTCTCATTTCTATCAATGGAATAGATCCTGGTAGGTGGAGAAATTATATAGAGCCTTTTATTGGACAGGATAAATTATTGTGTCATTGCATTAGAAGCATGAGATCTGTGATCAACTTGAATTATATGATAGATATTTGTGAAAATAATAATCTAAAAATTACAAGAAATGGGTCAGACTGAGACTTTCACTGTTTCCATTCAAAGGTTCTGAAAATTACTCCCAATTGTTAAAACTAATCAATAGTCACTTCCCCAAAATCTATTTCACTATCACTAATAGAGAATCTACTCAATGCCAGCTAAGACTATATAGGTAGATGTTATGGACTGAAACAGAAGCAGAAAAGCCCCAAGTCTTCACAGAAAATACAATTAAGTAGATGTGGTAGTTTGATGGTTCTCATAGGCTCATATATTTGAAAGATTGGTCATCGTCTAGTGGACCTGTTTGGAAGGATTCAAAAGATTAGAAGGGATTGGCCTCATTAGAGTAGGTGTGGCCTTGTTAGAAGTGTGTCACTGGGGCTGGGTTTTGTGTTATTTACTGCCCTATTGCTGTGAAAAGACCCCATAGCTAGGGCAACTCTTACAAGAGAAGGTATTTAACTAGGGCTTGCTTACAGTTTCAGAGGTTTAGTACATTATATTAATGGTGGGGAGTATCCTAACATGCAGGCAAACTTGGTGCTGGAAAAGTAGCTGTGATTTCTACATCCGGATCTACTGGTATGAGGAAGAGAGAGACAATGGTCTCAGCTTGGACTTTTGATAGCTTAAAGCCCACCACCACTGACTCACTTCCTCCAAGGCTATACCTCCCACAACAAAGCCATGCTTCCTAACCCTTCTAAAGTGGTGCCACTCTCTGATGACTAAGTATTCAAATATACAAACATATGGGGGCCATTCTCAGTCAAAGCACCACAGGTTTAGAATTCCAAATATATATATATATATATATATTGGATTGGCAAGATCTTGGTAGCTCTTTCTCTACTTGTGTTGCTTTTGTATACAAGTAATTTTTAATAAAGTAAATAATTATTTATAGTTTAATTAAAAAAATACAAGCTTTCCCTTATCACCAGGTTGTCTCTAAGGAACCCATTGTTGTAACCTATGATATTTCTTTGAATAATATAGTCATATATAGAATATATACATCTATATGAATATATGTGTAATTATAAAGAAATTATCCATGTCTGCTTGCATCAGTCACAGTCCTATAGAGCTTCCCATTAAACCCAGAGAGTTTAAAGAAAGCTTAATTATATGCAGGTTAAATATAGAGGGAGCTACATGGGGAAAGTGATAATGCAGGCAAGTAGACCTACCTGCTACATTAGAGATTTCAAAAGCCCGAGGAAGCATATATTTGTATAAAAGATGTTCTAAGGGGCTGGAATGATGGCTCAGTTGGTAAGAGCACCTTCCTTTTGAGGAGGACCAGAGTCAGTAACCAGCACCTATGTGGTGTCACACAACCATTTGTAACTCCAGTTTTAGGGAATCCCATGTTCCCCTCTAGCCTCCACAGGCATCGCATGAACATGGCATACTAAACTTATGAAATATGCTTATAAATAAAAAGAATTTTAAAAAAGATGTTTCAAGGCAATCACTTTTTAATAAGAAAAGTGTGATAGAGAGTGTAAGACAGCAAAGGGCAGTCTTGAGGGAAGTGTCTACCTATTGAAGAACTTAGACAGATTCAACCACTATTGCTATCCTTCTCGGTGTATGTTGTCAAACAATGTCTACCTTTCTTCCCAAGGTCCCAGTGACTATTCACCAAAGTTTACCAATGAGTTTGTGTGGGCACTCCTCACTCAGTCAGCAGTACTTGGAAAGCTTTACCCAGCAGAGAGAAGGATTTCCCCATAGCTTCATAGATGAAGTACGCATATATATATATATATATATTCCACACTCACCCCAAGTCACATGCACAGCAGGATACTCTGGAGAGAATAGTATGCCCTTCTCTGTCTCTACATGGAGATTCGAACTATCAACACACTCATTGGAATGGTCTTTTGCAAGGGGGCCTAGCTGAATGCCCTTAAAAGACAGTTGCTTGTCTATGAGGACAGTGACTCATGACAAACACAAAATAAGAGAACTAAGAAAACAAGACCTATTTTCTTCCTCTTCCTACACTCTGGGAAATTTTCTCATTGGCTGAGCCCATAGTGATATCAGAAGGTTGATGATTTTTCTAGTTGCCTGTCTCATAGGGTTCAGTGCAGAGATGAAGGGGTATGAATAAATTTTGTAGGGGTATCTTAGCTTCATCTCAAGTCTTTTTCTTGGGAATGTATCTCAGGTTTTAAGTATACACAGATCTGCCTTGTCTCTTTAAAAGTTGCCAGGGATTCCTTGTACACACTGCCTTAAGTTATCACTATGTTCCTAGATGGTGATATTTCCCCTGGGTTGTGACTGAAACCAAAACTGCTGCAATAAACCTGATTTTTTTGAAATACAGCTTTGTGAAACTGTGCTCATGGAGTTATAAGATACATTCTGGGGCATGAAATGGCTGGGTTACATGTACAAATGTTAAATTAAAAGACTTCACTGAGTTGCCTTCTTAACAATACGCCCTTTGTGCAGGAGCAGGTTAAAAGACATTCTCCATTACGTGTCAGGGAGGAAGAGCACAAAATTTCAAAGTTTAATTTTTGATCCCTTGAGTAGTATTGACATTGAATAATTTCCTGTTTCAAAGTCATCCATATCATGGGCTTGGTAGATGACTTTGTGAGTAAAGTTTGAAGACTTGAGTTCAGTCCCCAGAACTCATGCTTTAGAAGCTGTACATGGTAGCATATGCACATGATTTCATCACAGGGAAGGTAGATACTTAGAGCTTGCTGGCCATACAGCTAAGCCTACTGGGTAAGCTTCAGTACACTGAGAGTCCCCCATCTCAAAAAAAAATAGCAGTGTTTGAGGAATGATATTTTGGATATTTTTAGGTCTCCATGGACATGATCGCTATGCTGGCTAGTTTTGGTCAACTTGACACAAATTAAGGTCATCCAGGAAGAGGGAACCTCAACTGAGGAATTGCTCTCAGTGGATATATCTATGCTTCCATATGGGTATATCTATGGTGGTCTTTCTTCATTAATGATACGGGATGGCCAAGCCCACTGTGGGCAGTGCCACCCATATGCAAATGGCCCAAGATGATGAGATCAAGCTGAGAAAGCCAGTAAACAGGGCCCCTCTATAGCCTCTGTTCTAATTCCTGCATTCAGGTTACTGCCTTGAGTTCCTGTCTTGGCTTCCTTCATGATGAACTGTGAACAGTAAGCCAAAATAAACCTTTTTCCTCTACTAGTTTTTTTGTCAGTATTTTATTACAGCAACATAAAAGTAAACTAGAAAACAGACCTTCATGTGCACACATACATATACACATACATGCACACACATAATGTCATGTGTAATTCTGTATGTGAATCATCTCACTATTCGTGCCCTTTGCTAATATTTTAATGGAATAATTTCTAGAAAATTTTAAACATTTCACACAGCTTAAATAAGCTCTTGCATATTACATTAATAATTGCTCCATAGCTTGGCTTTTAATTCTCTTTAGATTTGGTTATATTTGTCCATGCATCATTTAAAAAGAAATGTATTTGTACTTAAATTCCTCCATCAAATTCCTCCCCTCAAAGTCTAGAGAATCCCATGGAAAAAGTAGTAGAAAAAGTGTAAGAGCCAGAGGGGATAGTAGATACCAGGAGAACAAGGCCCTCTAAATCAACTGTGCAAAGCTTATATGAATTCACGGAGACTGAAATGGCAAGTATAGGGCCTGTGTGAGTCTACACCAGTACACCGGTTCCTCTGCATGCATATCTATCTATCTATCTATCTATCTATCTATCTATCTATCTATCTATC